>JANHGB010093378.1:0-20561 GCA_026283785.1 Coracopsis vasa
TTTTTTCTCATTACCATAGCACGGATTACCTATGGAAATACAAGGAAGATAGCTGTGGGATAGCTGTGGGACCTTCAGCAATAGGCCTAAATCTTAGACATGTGAGGAAAATTATTCATGGTTTACTGCAGGCAGAAGCTTCCTCCCTGTGAATCTCACTACCAGAACTTACTTATCTTAAGAAAACATTGAGGTGCTAAAGCTCATCTAAAAAACCATAAACAAACAAACCCCAAACAAATAAAACCTAAAATCTTTGGATGAATGACATCAGAAATACTACACCACAGCATTACATGTTTGTCAAGTGAAAGGACAGTGGTATGTTGCTACTATGTTTTATATAACTATTTTGACTGAGGTTTTCTCTGTTTAGACCTAAGCCTGCACAAGAGAAAGCAGTACACCTAAACTTTTTATTGCAAACAAAAAATAACTAGAAGAAAGACCTTCGTGTTCTACTAAGTGAAAGCATTGGCAGTCTTCACACTCAGCTGTAACTGCCACACAACTTGAACTAAACATTAAGGCTTGACAAACTCCTTAATGCCAAAAATGAAAGGATTCCAGTATTTTCAGCAACAGGCAAGTCACCTTTTCACAACTACTTCCTTATAGCACATGATGATCAAGTACACAGCACTACAAAAGCCTACAGAAACCTTAAGGAAAGCAAACATAAGTAGGGAACATCTGTCTTGCAATTGCTTTTAGAGCTGAAATTGGCCTGGCTCTTAGCATACATGGTAATGTACAGTCTTAAATTGCACGCTCACCTCCTATAGTCACCAACAGGGCTTCTTGCCTCTCTCAGCAGATGTTTCGCAAGCAGCTAGTCAGTATTTTATTACTTTATCCCTCCAAGCATGATGCTACTCCTTGGGTACCACAACTCAGACTGAAAGCCTGCTCTGATCACACAGTGATGCATTTCCTCATAGGTACTTCTGTCCTGCTCATCACTGACAGATCAGAATGCCTCACAGCTACTAAATCAACTTATTTTCACAAATCTGCCCCAGAGCACGGGTGTGTTAACAGCCTTGATATACACACAATGTACATACACATGCATCTAACTCTGAAACTGGTGGTGTCCAATAATCTGGATCTTGTTTAAGAAACTTTGGAGAGTAGTTAATCATACATTTCATTTGTAATGCTCGAGTCTTTCTGTTTGCTTGCATTGTATTCATTAGAGAACAACTGACGTCCTTCTCCCTGTCAGTTTGTTATCTTCAACGTAGACAACCAGGTACACAAAGGAAGCACTTTGACAGCAACTCCAAAATCCTCATGAGTTTTGTGGAAGAAGCAAGGGCAGAAGCTGGTTCTCAGGAGAGAAGGCCTTCCCTGCCTCGTGTCCCCTCTTCCAGTGTGTACAGTCCTGTGCAGCCACATGTTCTTTATTACACAGCCACTATATGAGTCACTTCCCCCAGTAGGTCCAAGCAGGCACATTGCTCAGAAGGAACCTTTGAGTTGGACAGTCTGACCGTTGAATCTTTGGCTTTTTTAAGCTGAGTTGAGTTATTTTGCAATAGCAAACTAAGCAAGTGGAAGCTCTATAATGCAGCTGCACAGTTACAGGTACATGGTTTATCATGAGGGCTGAAGGAGTTTCACCCACTGAATCCATCTTCTGCCACCTGAGCTAAAAAAGGTGAATTAATGGCAGTTGCATATCATCCTGCTCTGACTGGATCAAAACAAAGACACTTAATGAGTAGATTTCAAACATGCACAAACACAGCAACAATAAAAACATCGCTCTTACAAAACACATTACTGTTTTCTCCTAGTGGTAGAAGCAGAAAAGTCTCCATGTGAAGAGAAATGAAGCAGGCAGTATAAGAACAGCATGAGCATCCTTACTGAAACCCTTTCATTTTCTTCCACTGGATGTCAGATGGCTATACATTTTCCTGTGAGCATAAGCAAGGCTGACCCATTTGAGAAGCTCTCATACAAACCCATTCATCAAGTTCTTCACTTTTCTGTTCAATTTATATGGGAATCCTACAAGATGAATCAAGAGATTCTTGAGAAGTTTCACTGGAGTTAGTGCAAGAGGTAACTTCTACCCTTCAAAATATTTTAAAGAGTTTCCCATTGTTGGTGGAAGCAGCTGGACAAATGATCATAAATTACATTACATCAAATACCAACAACTTACAAAGCTCAAAGACAGACACTGTGAGAAAAATATAACACACACACATAATCATTAACACAAGTTAGGGTATGATAATGTATGGGTAACGCTACCAGAGCTATCAAAACATTTGTGAAGGAAAAACAAGTAGACAGAAGCTGCATGAGGCACACTCATTTTCACAATAGCTATTATAGGTCCAAGCTGTGCATCTAGTTCCAAAAGGGTGTTATTTAAGTAAGCAGCTAGGTAATTATCTGCTTTGTAATTAGTCACAAGTGTTTCTCCAGGCACTATACTGGTATTACATCAGCATCTTAGCAGTGAAACACGAATGAGTATTATTTCTTTGCATATTATAAAGGGATACCACTGCACACCTCCACCCCAGCTATCTCAGGAAAAACAAATTTAAGATAAGTCTTGTTGCTCCAGTGAAATCATGGAAGTCCATTATGATCAGTAAAATCCACACCTGTTATTTCTCTCCACACTACATCTGTTATTTCCTGATTATAAGATTCCCTACCCATGTAATTAATACCAACATTCAAAAGATTATCATCAATATGGACTATTAAAAAGGACATTTTCTGGCCTTCAAAAGAAACAATGAAGAGCTGTTACAGGCTAGATACATATTCATTTGTCCTTAGAACTGAATTGGAATAATAAATTCTGTTTGTAGGCAAAAACATCAGCAGGACAGGAAGTAAGGAACACAACTACTTCCTCCAGTTCCCCACCACCAAACAAAAACCAGCTACTTACACACAAAGAAATCATGCACAAGGAAGCTGTGCTGTTGAAAAGGAAGCCACCAGCTCTCCCTGATGCACTGAACTAGCACATAATCATTTGGGGAGTATCACCCGATTCCTGTAAAACAGGACCTGAAACAAAATCAGCATGCCAACTCAGTAGTAAAAGTACCTATTCCTGTACTAAATTTTCCTCTTGCTAAAGAGCTAGTCGCCTAGTTAAAACAGGAACTATTCATTGAGAAATCCTCCCAACAGGAAAACACCATCAGCTCCCACTCTAATTTTTGTATTGCGAAGTATTCTTAAGGGAGGTGTGCAGGCAAAGATGTGTGGGGCTGCGCTATTAGTTCAGGCTCATGGTTTTTCTGTGTGTTCATTTGTTTTTTCCTTTGCATTGAAATATTTTAAAATTTATCTCAAGAAGCCTTATGTTATCACCTGAAATCTTACCCTTCCCTTGTTTAGATGAATATAAGTGCAGAGACCAACCTAACGAAATACTAGTTTGTTTCTAGAGGGTTAAATACGTGCTTACAGATGTGTCTCAGTTCACAGGTAGCGTCCAAACCACAGAGTTCAATGCAGTTATTTTTTGCTTTAATTCTTCTAAAAAAAAATAAAATAAATAAATGAAAGAAAAAAAAATCTTGTTATCCTCATTCAGGACTTTTTTCCTGTTCTCTGAACTCAAATTAGATGAGTATTTAAAGATGCAATTCCTTTGTTACTTGCAACATTAGAAATGCTATTCTTATGCTCAGTCTGACCTTAATACCTTGACATCAATGCAAAAAAAATTCTTAATACCTCAACAAATATGAAGAACTTAAGTAACTGGTTAGTGAGAAAGATACAGATATAAAACACAGACTATCAGTCTTCTTTCTAGGTCCATTTCCCGCAAATTATTCATGATAATGACACATAATAGCAAGTGCTGATAGACTAGATTTCCTGTGGTTTGTACCCTCTTGAAGGTTAATGTTTTATATTCAGTGAGAAAGAAGGACAACAATTAAATAATAGTGATACCTTTGACCTATGCTGCAGGGATGGAGGAAAGCTGTCTCACTGAAGAATAATAATGAAAGTATTTCTTATTTAGTACTAACTTAAATGAACTTCAGTTATATCAAGGTTTTGCACTTCATTTTGTTCAAATAAGAAAATAAAGTACTGCTTTTTACTTCTGCATATAGCCTATTTTTTACTGACTTACTAGTTTATAACTCATGTCTATAAAATAATCCCATAATTGAATTTTCTAATTAATAACCAAAAATCTTATTTTCCAAAATTACTTCCACTACTTTAACACAATATTTCCAAGTCACAAGCATTTCTTCTACCACCTCTGCAACAAAGCCTGTAAAACAATTAAATCCTACCACAGCTGAAAACATGTAGTACTTCTCCAAACCACAGTTCAAGTTGCATCAATTTTCTTTGCTTCTATTTCTGTACACAAAAAGCACAGACAACTAAGACCTCAAGTGCAGACCCACCATCCAGTATGCCCTTGTGACTGAAGAGCCTACTTCAACTTCATTTTTTACTGCAATAGCACAGAACAGTTACCTAGCATGAAGGACTACCGATGCACATAGATATTTAGGGATTGTGCTTAAAACTCCTAGCTTTATCAAACAGGAAGGAGCTATAAATCAGTTCTACAAAGAGGGAAAACAAGACAGCACACGAAGAAGCAAGCACATGTGCCGCCTTTTCCTACCAGGAACAAAATTGTCCACATAGCATCTAGAATGTGATTTTTGGCTGGATGCTGATAAAAATACTTCCCACATCTTTATTTAGCACACATTGAGATCTGCCACTGTCACAGATACAATTATCAATGCTGCTTTTCTTTAGGGGAGCCTTTAACAAGACTTAAGGACTTTCGTTCTTCAACTCAGTAATAAACTGATAGTCAAGCTTAAGAATTACAAATGTCCACAAAGCAAACTGCCAGAAAGCTCACACATAGGCTATTTAGACTGACCACACATATTCATTTAAGATTTCTGCCTTTACATTTTTTATTCTACATCTTTTTCAACTACAATGAAAAATGAATTCTCATTTCATCTTGACCTACCACACACGAGAACCAAAAGGTAATTCTGCTTTTGTAAGCACTTGAATGGGCACATCCACCACTTGTTTAAAAGTGGCTTTTGAAAAAGGTCAGGGAAATTTCACGAGTAATTTTCACATTTCAGAGGACAAACAGCATGTAACAAATACTGCATAAGAGGGGCAGAAAACCTCATCTTTGTGGTACCTATAGCAATACAGACCTATAACGATATAGGTCTTTCATTTCTTCACAAAACAGGAAACCCCTAAGGCTACCTGAAATCCACATTTAACTGCTGGGTTCTACACAGCTTCATCTGTGAATTTCAATACGTCTTTAATCACTTCATCTGCATATAAACACAGATCTGATCTCCAAAAACCAGTTCGGACTTGCTAGCCATGAAGGAAGTCTGAAATTCCATACCTCAAACTGTTTGCTCCCTGGCATCACCTTAGGCTGGAATAAAACAGAAAAAGATAATACTTATGCCAGACGAAGGTTTTAAATCATTTGTGCAAGGCAAAACATACTGACATTGCAGGGCTGAGGACCAAATGAAACCCTTCAAGCGTAAAAGAGCCTTTCTGTTTTAGGAGATGAGGAATGGTCTCTCCAGAAAAAAAAAAAATAATAATCTTACCATGTTTCATTAACTCTAATCATCGGTTACAGTAAAGATCAAAGTAGTGGCTCTATATAGGTATTATGTTAGAAAGGAGAGATCTGCATTAGCACGTTCAGGTGGTTCGTTCATAGACATCCAGGCTCCAAGAAACTATTTGTTCATGCTTGTGCAATCATACCACTGTGACATTTTTTCCACTTCTTTGACCTGTTCCAGTGTGGTCACAGGTTGGCAATCCAGCCCTGGCTGCAACAAAGCCTGAGCTAGTTCTGGGTATACAATTCCTCCTCTCTCTTTCAAGGAGTGCAAAGGACGCTGTTTACCAGAGAAATGTGGCAATTGAGGAGACAAAAATGCGTGCCATGCAAAAATCCTGACAGGCAGAAGGAAAGTCCAAGTTAGCTGGAGCAGAGACACAAAAAGATAACGACAAAAATGGGAGAAATTTCTCTCTGCTGAAATGTACTTGTGGTAGACTCATTTATAAGAAAACTGTGCCTAGTAAGTTAACAAGTGTCAGACTGAGAGAATAAAAGTTCTGATTTTCAATGTTCTCAGTTTGCACACATTATAAACAAAGCAGATGACTTTTGGAAATTCACATTTATCAGATTAATGTTAATCTGGAGTTTTGTAACTGGACACTCTTGCAGGTGTGAATGATCCCCATTCACACCTGCTAGCTGGCAAGACAACAGAAAAGCCAACTCGAATTATCCTGCAAGCAGCTTCAGTACTGCCATTATATACTCCACATGTTGGAGGAAAGCTAGTACTGAAACAGTGTTCTGATTTTGAACATATGCTGGAAGAATTGAAACATCTCAGAAACACTTGCACCTCAGCAAAAGCATCTGAAATGGAGAAATTGATAGATTATTCAGAATCATAAACTAATCTAGGCAGTGTCAGGAAAAGTTTGCTGAATACTATAAAGATAGTTAACAATTGGTTGAAAAAAAAAAAAAAACCACAAAAAAAAACCCCAAACCAAACCAGAACAGATTATTTGCCTCCTCAATATTTTTGGAGAGCAAATTCTAATTACCAAGCTCTTGCTGTGTTCCATGGCAAAATATCTTGAGCATCTTTGAATGCCACTCTTCTGGTTTGTTTTTGTTTTCAAAAGGCTTGAATAAACCGATTTGCATTAATTGGACAATCAGAATGCCAGTTACAGCCCGGTGGGAATAGAGCAGAGCTGAAATTTTACTTTGCCAACCTGAACTGCATGGCAATGACTAAACCATGCCATTCAAAAGAGGAAAACAAAAGGAAATGCTACTAAGAAGGCCCTGAAGAAAAAAGGCAGGAGGGAGGGAGGGGGGAGAAGGCAGGGACAAAATAGCAAACAAACAGAAAAGCAACATAATCTGGAGAGATAAGGATGTGCTTGGTTGACATGCAGATGTAACAAATTCACAGGAAAAAAACACTGTTCTAGAAGGTGGCTCTTGCAATTGCAGTACACAAGCAAAGTAAAACCCCCTTCCTATTAAAGTTATTGTACCAGAATCAAGAATAAAACAACCAGCGGTTATTAGGCATGGGGAAGAGCGCTTTGGTCTGTTTGCCTTTGCAAGTCATGAGCCTTGCAGGAGTGAAGATGGAGAAATAAACCTATGAACCTGGAACAGGCTGCCAGACCTAAGGACTAAGGCTACACATCAAACACAGTAGTAATGACAACAGAGAGTCTAAGCATAGCTCTGATATTCACCTAAAAAAAGCTACCAGATCTTTTTTAAATAGAACGTGGTATTACACAACGTGGGTCCCCGTTTGTGGTGGTGATAGCGGTTCTTCTTCCGAACAGCAATCTAAAGCATGAACTTCCTCCAGCCATGTAAAACAGCCATTTATATACCCAAAAGAGTAACTGCTTTTCTGCCTTTAATAAATTTACATATGAAAGAGCACCGAGTAGAAGACCGTTACCTCTGAAATCTGTCTCCATAGAGCTGCCCTTGTTTCTAACAACCTGGATAAGAAAAAACAACAAAACGATCCTACCAGCAAAGGCTTGGCTGATGTAATAAAATCCCCCTCTCTGCTACCATCGAGTCTGAAAGAGTGCAACAGAAACAGCAGTGCGTCAGCATTAAAATGAGCATTAAACCCTGGGCACAAATGCCTGCTTATTTCTGAAGCAATAGGAAGTAAATGAGGGTGAATGATCATACCGTCTTAAGTTATATGTTCATAGCGTTCTTAAGTGCAGAACAAAACGAAACAGCCCAAGACCTTATAATTAGCAATTCAGGCTATAGATGTATGGAAAAGCAGTAGAAACGTTTGCATACACATCACCACTGCGTTTTAGATAATAACAGATTTCCTCCAACTACTGCATTATTCCACTGTGGGTTTGCACCCAACAGGAAGCTGCTGAACTTGACCATCCCCTACACATGCCCAGGCAAAGGCCCCTCAATAAACACCATGGGAAACTGGGCACAGTGGACAATAGCATTTAATGGACTGCTCTTGAACGGACTTTTCTTAGATGGGTTCCCCTACATTGAAACTAGTATGGTCTAAAGACATACACTGAGCTCCAAGCTCCCCTGGAACCAAGCCCTGCACACCATACAGCACAGAATTATAGAATTGCTTAGGTTGGAAAATATATTTAAGATCATAGAGTCCAACCATAAACTTAGCACTGCCAAGTCCACTGCTAAACCATGCCCCCAAGTGCCACATCTACACATCTTTTAAATACCTCCAGGGATGGTGACTCCACCACCTCTCTGGGCAGCCTGTTCCAATATTCGCAACCCTTTCAAGAGAAGAAATTTTTCCTAATATCCAGTCTAAACCTCCTGGCGCAACTTGAGGCCGTTTCCTCTTGTCCTATCATTTGTTACTTGGGAGAAAAGACCAACATACATCTTGCTACAACCTCCTTTTGGGTAGTTGTAGAGAGCAATGAGATTTCTCCTGAGCCTCATTTTCTCCAGGCTAAAAAATCCCAGTTCCCTCAGCTGCTCCTCACAAAACTTCTGCTCGAGACCCTTCACCAGGGTGTACTTCACCAGATACACTGCCACTGGGAAAATCAGTAAAGATTCCTATGTTTTATGTAATTAAGCAAATATTGTAATGATGGGGGAAAGGCACTGTCTTTCCTCCTAACTTTCCCTCTCTTCTGCTCCTCTTCATCCCTCCCCTCTCTGCTGGGTAGCAGAAGACCCTTTGGGGATGATAGTCACAAATTGCAGATAAAAGCAACTCAACCCTTTTCATTCTTTAGTTTTCAAACACCACATTGTACCCTGAGGACTTCAGGCAGAACTAGACTTCACCTTAGGCTCCCAGCCCTGCTTTTGGAAACAGCCTTCCCTAATTGTACATGGAGACGCTTCTGAGGAGCCTTTCATGGAATGAAGAGCAAAGACAAAATAGCTGATTGTGAATCCTTCCTTACAGGAAACAGCTCCAGGTCCCACTAACAGCAAGAGACTGCTGCTCCCACATGACTGAGTAGTGTCTGTTCCACTCCTGCTTGGCAATAATGCCAAAATGAAAGTTATATTTCACAGTGAATGCTTTCTTAACAGAAATCTATGTAGTAAACTGCAAGATTAAACAGGGCAGCTAGAAATCCACAAAAAATGATCTCTTATTCAAAATAAAAAAAAGAAAAAAGCCTAGAGCACTCAGAGACAGGGAAGTTACTACTTTAACATGATGGGTTCTTCTCCAACTTTGTTACATTTCCAAGAACACTGTCTAATGCAAGCTCACTACAAGCTGGCTTCACAACAGAACTTCCACACTTGAGAACAGGCTTGGATTAGCTCTATTTTGAAAACTAAGCACATGAGAAACTAAAATAAATTATTTTCCTCCTTAGGTGGAATGACAAATGTAATTAGCTGTTATTCACTTATTTCTGTAAAGCCAACATCCTAAACACAGAAAATTATGCACAGCAACATTACTTATATTATTCAACATACTACTATATTTTTACTAAATCTCAGCTTATAGTTTAGTTCAGTTTCTCTTTGCAACAGCAAGTACAACTACTGAAGAGTCTGATGACAAAAAGTACACCTTCACAGAAGCTAGTAATGTAATTAAATGTTAGTCTAGAAAGAGCAACAGAAAGAAATAGAAATGTTAGTCTAGAAAGAAATACAAGTAGCTTGTATTCATTTAGGTCTCATCCTACCTTGAATTCTTGAAGTTCAGTACAAGCATCTTGGCTTTCAAATCCTCTCCTTGTGAGATGTCACTAATAGGAGATGGCAAGTTCCTCTGCCTACAAGCCACTGCCAGCCCATCATTAGTAAACATCCTTCCAGCAGTCAGGCGGACCTCCCGAGCTTCGCACTGCCATCCTCCGTGCCAGCGGTACCAGCACCCGGGATGGTTTGATTGTGGAGCACAGCTGGTCCCTCCCGGAGAGCTCGGGGATGCGGGAAGGGGAGGAACTGCAAAGCTGAAGGGAAGGGATTCCTCCTCCTGCCTTACAATGCCCAGGCCACAGTTACCGATACAGCTTCTTTACTAAAACAAATCAAATCCATGCAAGCAGCAGAAGAAGACTAAAAAAAGTATGCTCAACTCAAAAGACATCTGATCCGCACACAGACACTGCAGTCACTCTGAAAGAGAATGGTGTATCACAGCTTACAAATGTATTTGTAAGATGACATTTGACATTTTTCCCGCTTTTCTCATCTCATAGAAAAGTAAATCTGTTTAAATTTCGGTTACAATAGAACTAATTATTCTGGAAAAATAAAAGGAACACAAGAGACACTTCTTACCAGAATTAGATCAGGTGCAATGGGGGTTTTCTTAACCTTAGATTTCTGCTTTTTTTCCTCTTTTTTTTTTTTTTCTTTAACAGAGTTTGCTCTTCTAGCTTACAATGATATTTTCATGCACAGCACCATACAGTCTAGAACAGCTGATTCAGACCAACACTGCCAGGTGTTTTGTTTCATTTTACCAACAACAACAACTACTACTATTCAGAAGTGGTAGGATTTCCCAAAGACATTCATTATCAGTAACTGTGGTTAGTTGCATGTTATGCCTCACCACTACACTAGCCTCTTTCTACAATAATAATCAAAGGTTCATAAAATAAATTGGGATTGAAGCTGCAGCTCTCTGAAAAAACTTCTCCCAGTGCCACAGAAAGATGCTCAAATGGCTACAGTGGTCACTGCTTTTTAACTAAATATAGCCCAGAAAAGAGCCCAAATATCCACATAGTAAAAGCACAACTACCGAATCTGAGTTTATTCCCATTCTGCCCTTGGATTCATCTACACATACAGACAATACACACACTAAAGAAATATCCAAAACCCAATACCAACAAGCAGCAAAAAAAACCCCCAAGCCAGTAACTGTATATCAAATGTGCTGCAATGTCATTTACAGCTACAGAAATTACTTACTAGTTATTTATTACAAGTCTTGGCTTCTGCAGTGCATCTGTGAAAGTGCATAGACTCACTTGGAGATCCTGCACAGTGCCTGGCCATTTCTGGATGCCAAGGACCTGCAGACAGAACTGATTCTCCATAACTGAGAAGGCATGACTTTCAACTTTATCACTTTTCTCTGGTTTTGTGTCCCTTTTAAGTTTCGACAGTAAGCAGTGCACAGAATGAGTATAACTACGCTTTTTAAATTTTAAGACAAAGAGGGTACAATAAACAAAGTGAAACCCAGCAACATGTTTTCAAAAATACATAGAAAAATCAGGTAAATAAAGTTCAATGCTAGGATTTAATTGCAACAATAGTACCACAGCAAAGGCGTCTTCTCTTATACATCCATATATTCCTTTACTTTTTTATCATATATTCCTTTCTTTAATTTGATTTACTTCTCTGTCAGCATTTGCAGGTGTTTCCTCAAGTACACATCAACTTCTTTGATAATAGCTGTTATTTGAACAAAGAAAAGATGATCTAAAAGCTGACTAATTTACACAGAGCTCAGAGGGCTAGCAGTATTAGGGTACATGAAGTAAAGGGATTTAATTCAAGCAAGCGCTGTTATGTGTTACACAAAATGCACACGAACAGACACACACATTCCACAACCCATTTGGATAACAACAGCCATCAACACCCTTTAGCACAAGAGTGTATCATACTGAAAACTGACCGCACAGTCACAGTGCCAACTTCACTCTTGCTGCCGAGTTCAAGAGACTGCATCATTCAAAAGAGTGACCAGTTCAACTCTTAAATTGCACAGAGCAACAAAGTTAATTTATTGGCAAAGATGCACTTTGGTGTCAGGTACAGGGCCTTTCACAGTAGCTGTACATTCCTTGTTAGAGGGAATATTTGTGCAAGGCCTCCATATTAGAGGACTAAATAGAAGACATAGTAAGATATCAATATCTACCTCAGGAAAAAGTTTCATCATCCTGAACCATGGAGCAAAGCAGAGTAGTAGCCTCTTGCTAGTACTTCTCTCATGCGGGTATTACAGGGGTGACTTTTTGTCTTTTTTTAAGGTCACTTTTTAGCAATACTAAAGCACAAGCAGTGTTTCTCACAAACTCTCGCTGCAATACAGCCAGATGGCAGCTCACTTCTCCATTTCTGCACTTACAGAAATTGCTGCACATCAGCTTCATCTTCCAGCACTTTCAACTGTTATTCCTGTATCCACAGGAACATGGCTTTGAAATTACTCCCAGGCAGCTTTTCAAAGCTATACTCAAACAAGAGAAAGCTCCAAAACTAGGTTTTACTGTGCCTCCAGTTTGTTTCAATTCATGGGACCTAGAGTCTTTCCAAGAGACTGCCTACAGCTTGCCTTTCACAGGCTGTCACTTATCAGTAGTAGTTCTTCCAGTATCCTCTATCTGGGACATAAGATGGTGCACAAAACATTCACAACATTCTTGCTATTCCAATTACACCACAGGTGCACCAGGTCTCTGCTGCTGAGATGTATCTATTAGCAACGTAATTTGTACATTTGCTACAAAAACATTTGCTAGGATACCAAAGAGTGAGAGCCATACTCCAAGAAGTCAGGAAAACAGCAGTAAGGATTACAGAACCAGAGAGCAGCATCTCCACAGAATTAACCTCAACAGAGATATTATTTTCCCTTGCTACGTTTCATATCCATAAGAGACTATGGCATCACCAGTAGACAGGAACATGCCAAAAGGAGTTCCAAGTGCCATCCTATTGCCAGCAATAATTATTGACTTAGTGTGAAATATTAGTGCTTACTTCTAAAGGAACCATCACATTAAACTTTCATGATAACCTGACAACTATGGGAAGTGCATTGCATATGCAAAAGCACAGCACGCAAACATCCCTTTCTATCACAGGGAGCTTAAAACAAAGCAGTATGTCAGACTTCTCCAGCATCATCCCAGATGATGATTATTTCCACATTTCATAACTTAGTCTACAAAAGCTTTTAAAAAATATGGCCCCTCCTCCATACTCATACATTTCCTTTCTGTGGCAAGCTACATAAACAAACATTAGGGCAAATCCTGCACGGAAAAAGGCTTGAGGTGCTATGGAATAGCACTGGTAACTCCTCCAGCAACCTAGCAAAAAAAGATACAAAAGTTATTTTTTCCTCATGTATGTCTTCAACAAGCCAAACAATAATCCACATCATGAACACCTCAAGCACTGCTCCCCCACGCCCATCCCTCCTTCCTGAACCCTGAACAGCCACTTAGACAGCAGCATATGTGCACATAGAAATACAAAAAGAGAAGAGAGGCCGCAGGAGCAGCCTGCTTTCAGAGTCCAGACAAGCAGCTTTAGCTGCACTACAGAGATAAAACAGAGGGAGGCACCCCTGGTGCTAGGTGCCTAACTGAATCTGTTACGCCACCAGTGGAAAATCAAAGAGATGGCACTTGCTAGATGCCTGCAAGGGCAGCTGCCTATTCCACAGAGCCTAACCTTCTGCTCCCCTCCAGCACAAGACATATATCCTGAGACTTTCCAAGAGTGTTGCTTACCTTGCAAATGTTTATCTCAGTGGTGACCCAAGATCTCAAATCCAGATACATCATTTTTTAAGGTAACAACCACTTCCATTCAAGTACTAGGTTTCAGTGCTGTAATTTTATTAAAGGATAGAAAAGTACCACAAACAAAAGAGAGTGCTGGAAGAGGCCATCCAACTCAATAATCTCAACATACTTAGGATATATACACTCAATTACTGTGGTATAATAAGTAAACATTGAGTGAGTCAGCTCAAATGAACACACACACAGACACTTAGCTTATCCCAATTACGAAGTCAAACACCTTAATATAAACCCCTTGTGGTGCACATACTGTCTACTCCCAAACTGACATCACCTACACATTTTGTAAGTAGACTCTACTCCACCATCTAAACCACTGGTGCTGTTATTGACAAATCCAGGCACAGCAAGCTAGTAAAGAAGCTTACTTCAAATGCCTTTCCAAGTGATCCTGAATCCCTCTTAACTGCTCCACTAAACCATTTTTAATAAATTTCACTCCTGCAGCAAGTGATTTAAGTAAGATCCCATTAAAAAAAAAAAATTACTACATGTATTACATTCAAAAGAACATCCTTCAAAACTTTATACGCTTCAAGCTGTATCACTTCTATCCCTTCCCTCCCTTATGCAATAATCCAATTCATCTGTCAAGGAAACAAACTAATCAGCTTGACATAATTTTTTCCCTGGAAAATTCATGTTGGTTGGCTGTCTTCCCTTATTTCATTATCTTCTGTGTGTTTATAAACTGGATCACTACTTTCACTGTTATCTATGTAGCTGGAGGTAAGTCATGCCGCAGCTGGAGAAAAACTTATCACGGCCCCATGGGGCAGCCCAAACAAATCAAACATAGCAAGCTCACGTCTGAAAGGTATATAACCACAGCAGCACTAAACTCAAGCTAATAAGCTCTGCCAGTTCTTGCATGTCCTCAGAACTGGAAGAACAGGATGCACAGAGTGCCAAGGAAGTATTTCCTACGGAAATATCTGAACAGCAGGTCATGATACTAATAAGGCAGTCTGCACAGATTCACGAAACAGTCTGCATTCAACAGTCAGCCTGAAACTAACCACTTGTACACTAAGTCAAGAGGGAGACTAACAAGAGAGATTATCCTTTCATCTTTTTTTTTATTCTCCATAAAGTAGAATATATATAAAAAACAAAACCAAAAAAAACCCCACACTAAACACAAGAGGTTAAAGGGAACAAGGTATTGTCTATTTGAGGAGGAGGGGGGAGAGAAAGAATATTTTTGCCAGAGCCTCTTGTGGACAATTTTTTTCTTTTTTTTCCCCATTAATGAATAAAACATTGGAGACTAAAGAAGCAGCACAGAGCTACAATGAAAGCACTGATGTTGGTATGCAGATTTCATATGGAAGGATATGCTTTGGGGAGACTTTGTCTTTCTGTGTGCTTTTGTTAAATTAAAAATGATACCTCCCCTTGAAGATTTTACAACTCTGTTTTATATCAGATAAGATAAAGGTGGTGAGAACATATTAATAATTAAAGCTTTCTATAAGAAATGGTATCACTTACACGAAGAGTTGTTAAGCTCTACACACTTCAGAGAGCAATGCCCACTAGCATTGCCTTGTACTAATGGGTCTTTTTCCACTGGATCACCTCTTTACTTTCTGTGTCTGTGATGTCCTGCAGCACTTTTTCCACTGTGTTTCTTTTTCTGCTTTTTTGCTCCAAAAAGGTCTATATGTTAGAAAGTATCCTAGCAAAGCTTGGACATTACTCTTTCGTAGCCACACCACACATATTTATGCTTTTAGAGTAATCTACCACCGATTAGATATTCTTTACAGTAAGCAGACAGGTTTTAGATTAACTCAACTGCTCCTACAGAAATTCTCTTCTTTGCTCAAGAGCACTTCAACATTCCTACCTCTTCCCCTCCCCCAACCCCTTCACATCAAATTTTACTTGCTACATTCATTTTTCATCAGTGAAACAAAGCACTACTGAATTTGATAATTATACAAGTTTTTTTACTTCATTAGTTAAGTACTCCATTGGGTGATAAATCCACTTAATCCTCTTTAGGATTTTTTACCAAAAATGTGAAAGTAAACTAGATTGAATATTCTACTTGCAAGAGGCTTCCTCTTGCAGGCCACAATATTTGTAGCAGGACTATACAGCTATAGGGGAAAAACACAGCAAGCAGTGTACCCAGACTGTACATAATCCAAAGAAACTAGGAGATAAAACCAAAATACAAGTCACTCAAGGCAAAAGTAGATATAACATCACCTTTGTGCAAATGGACTTCTACCTGCCTGTTATTCTACTGAAGAGCAGGGGTATTCTACCCTCAAAGTAAAAATGAGAGACTTAAAAAAAAAAATAATCATGTATTATGATCTCACGTATTATGATCAGTCTCACCTTTTTCTTTTTTCAAGTTATCAATTAAAACCTCCAAGCTTAATGCAGCTTGACAGTGAGCATGAATCACAACACACAGCTTTCTGTGACCACCCAGGTATGTATTTCTACAGCATCTATACAGATAAACAAGACCCTAGATTTTGTTTGGGTAGAGCAATTTGAAACTGAATGTGTTCTGGCAGTGCCTGAATTAACTCTCTTTCTATGACAAGCAAATGAACTGCTTCACACAGAATTTATTGAAGAGTGTGCCAATTACATTTCAAAAGGCAATTTCTACAAAAGCTCTTAAGCATCCACGTCACTAACCTCTACAGCATTCCTGGGATCAGGGCAAACAGCTTCAAGAGAACAGGGCCCATTCCTTTCCAAGGTTTCTCTTCAACACCAAAGCTGTTCTTTCACTAAGTAAAGTAAAAAAGAAAAATATTAGAATATAAATGTGACAATAAAATCAGAGCTTTGCCATTTTGAAATACAAGAGTTACTCGTACGAAAACTGGACTTTCACAAACCTAAGAAATCTTTTAAATAGCTCCTGGAAAAGAAGCTGTAGCAAACTCGAAATGGACATTAGAAATAGAAGTTATCTTTCCAATTAAATGATACTTACTGAGAGCACAGGAACTGCTAAAAGAGTTACTATAAAGTGCAAGCCCAGTAATTAATGCACTGACAGCTTGTGATCAGCAAGAGCATCCCTCCAAGAAACTAGGTGATTTCACATCATTACAGCAGAGGAATAAGAACTAAGCTGCATTGACCCTAATGCAGCTTAGCAACTGTGAAGCTACTGAACATGCCCAGCTTCCTGTGGCCTCTACCCTAGGGTTTTTTTGCCTTTTTCTTCAGAGTTATAAAATGCTGATCTTAGAATTTGCAAGTGGACACACACAAGCCAACAAGGGGCACTGAGTCAAAGCTCACTTTAGCACAACTCCATGAATCCATCACAACAAGATTCTCCAGCTAACCCAAGGGAAATGGCAGAGGCAACAGGACCAGCACTGTTGAACCTGGCAAACAACTAGGTACCTTGGTGAAATGCTACACCTTGGTTAATTAGACATGAGATAGCACAATGTTATTTTACTTCTGATTCCCAGTCAGTCTCATTCAGCACAAGTAGTTCAGGTGTTCCTACATTATGGTGCACTACACAGTACAGGCATGCCTAAAGCAACTGGGAAAACTTTACAACACAATTCACATTGCTTGTTGGTTTATTATTTTGTACATCAAAGGAGCCGAGAAGACTGGGGGGAGTGGGGGTGGTGGTGTGTGTGAAATCAACAGAGGTCAAAAAAAGGAGCACAATTTCAGGTTCCTGAAAAGGGCTTCGTGAGAGAGATGGTATTAATGCCACAAAATTGCTCAGAGAGATGTTCCAGCGCTTAGTAACAATATAACATTTTGGCATACGGTTGTATGCATTACAAAGTAACTTGCTGGCAAGTGCAGGAGTTCAGCATTAACAGCTGAAGCTGAAGTTTGCTTCTAATTCCATCCATCATTACCATAAAACCCTCTGCTACTCCTAAGACAGGGAAGGTAAGTCAATTAACTACACCATTTGGGACTCCCAAGAGTTTTTAAACTTTATTCATTTTGTTGCTAAGACAAGAGCCCTTGCCTGTTGAGTGAAGCCTGCTTTTAGAAGAAATACTTCTACTTTAATCTAGAAAATCGCTAAAAGCATCTGAGCAATGAAGTAGGAAAATATACCAACGCCTCCCACTACGCAGGACAATGATCAAGGGAGTTTGATTTCCAGAGGGATCAATCCATTCAGGCACTTCATGTTCTCACTCCACTAGCATTCTCAACAGCACCTTTGCTGCTACAACTCACCTACCTCTCCTACCCACAGGCATCCACTTACAATTACTTTCTCAGGAGATCAGCTGCAGCAACCCATCTGCAGTGGTTACCTTAACTAAAATACACTAGACAAACTCAGACCACCAGATATTCTAGAATGCCTCATGCGCATCGCTGCATCCATGCCCATGATGTATGCAGTATCTTAGATACTTCCTTGCCACTGCAAAGTCCAGGTTCATACTAGGCCTGTGCAACATACTGCAGGCCCATGCTGCCATGGAAAATCATCAAGCCCAGAGAATCACTCTAGAGTATCCTCGTGTTGTTCAACATGATGTGCCTGTGAAAAGCCTTTATTCTCTACTTCTAGCCATCTCATCTCCCCTCACTTTCATCTTATTGTCATGCAATTGTTCATGGGGAAAAATAAATGCTGAAAACAAAACCCTTCCTCTTCATGCTTGAGGAAAAGATTTAAGTTTTCCAAACAATCAAGACTCAAATTTACCTTTTCTAGGAGATTTCTTAGGGCATTCACCCTCTCTCCACATAAACTAGATTCCTGACCCTCCACAGGGACAGTGTACCTCCTGGTGGCACACAGGCACTTAAAGGACTCCCCATGGCTGCGCTGCCTACATCCCTGCTTATCTCTGTCCACTGAAAGGATGCAGAAGGGAGTGTCAGCTCACCCTCAGACTACACCTTTCCAGATATGCAATGAGAAGACATGCAGCACCTTGCTCTTTTGCCAATGCCTTTCCCATTTGCAGATCCCACACTATCCAGAGGCTGCTGAAACCAATAACGGAAAAGAGGCACAGCAAAAAACCAAACTACCCATTTCATATTAGGTGCCTATTCATGACTATTTCAAAAGCACATCGAGTATCAATGACCTCATGAAAAAGTAAATGACAAGTAACAAATACAAAGAGTTGCCATGTTTCCACTTGCTGTGCAGAACAAATATCTTCCCGATTTCTCATCCATCTGCACTGATGTACAGAGGCAGTATGTGATTCAGCAGACGCCAGCACAACTGAGAAGCCACACTGCTGGCTCCCAGCTCTGAGTCACTTCGTTTCATGACCCACTGTTGAACTCTGGCTGCAGTCACATCTATTATTTTCCAGAAATCAAGCGTCATGCACAAAACAAGTTTCAGCCACCAAAGCCACCCCCACCCATGGCTTACCTAAAGCTCCCAGCAGCACTGAAGGGCTTACTTTGTTTCAAAGAGTTAGAACATATAATTTGCAACTATTTTTTCCAAAACATAGTATCAGGGTGGCCAGCTTGAGCATGACCAATAAAACCATCAGTGTCAGTTCACAGTAGTTACTATCAAGTTTAAAAGACATTTTCTTTTCCAGACAAGTCCCAGTCTACAGGCATTTCTTGAAGAGTTGCCTGTAATAATTTCATAAGATTAAAAACTATTTTCCCATCAGATGAATAAAAGCTTTCTTTTTAACTGCTAAATATATTGGGTCAGAATATGTTTTATAATAAAAGCATTTTTTTTTATTACAACCATATTTTTGTAAAGATAAACTTGGACTACTGCTTATCCAAACATTCTTCTTTAGAACTGGTAAGTTTAAATCAATTTCTAATAATATGTATTATTAGATTAATTATCTAGTAATACATATGATTTGAATAATTCATCTTAGCTGTCATTACTTCTTTGTCCTTGTCATTTAAACAATTTGCTTGCTGTGACAGAAAACATTAGCACTTCTGCATCCCAACAGGCATTCCAGAAGGAGTTTTAGTTAGGTCTCTATTTCGACTCAGTATTTTAGGCACTGTTTCTAGAGCTTAACAAATCAAATGGAATTTTGACTACTACCCTCACCAGACATTCCACAAAAAGTGCTGAATAACAAATCTCAGCAATCATAAACCACTTGGTTCCTGTAAAGAAGCTAATCGATAAAATAACACCATAAAATCCACTTTTTTATACATCTCATTTCAGAAAAAGAAATACTAATGCTACGTAGACTGTCAACTTAGCTGCACTCCCCTCATTTAGGTTATTATGCAAGTATTCCTCTGTGGATAAACTATGCTTATCAAGTTTACACATACCATACTGGTGCCATCAATAAAATTAAAGCCCTAAAATTGCATCAGGTTTCTTCTGTACTCCACACAACAGGTATTCAACAGAAACCTGTTCAGACCTAACCAGCCATTTTCCTACCCATGCCTGTGTTTTGCAAAATTACAAAACTCAAATGTTATATCAGAGAGAAATTAAGGAAGACACTACATACAAACAAAATGCACATCAGTGGGAGCTGAACAATGCATTCGTGTTGAAGCTCAAAATACTTGTTGCTAGGAATTACAGTAATTGAGTGTTAGTCCTTTAGCCTGAAAGAAAAAAAAATCCTGCTTCTAGCTGAAAGAAATCAAAGGGATCATAAACATTGGCATAAATATCATAAACATCATAAACATTGCACCTAGGTATGAGCAATCCCAGGTACAGCTACAGGTTGGGCAGAGAAGAGATTCACAGCAGCCCTGCAGAGAAGGACTTGGGGTGTTGGTTGATGATAAAATGAACATGAGCCAGCAGTGTGCACTCACAGTCCAGAAAGCCAACTGTATCCTGGGCTGCATCAAAAGAAGTGTGACCAGCAGGTCGAAGGAGGTGATCCTGCCCCTCT
>JANHGB010096516.1:0-60152 GCA_026283785.1 Coracopsis vasa
CCCCCCCCCCCCCCCCCCCCCCCCCCCCCCCCCCCCCCCCCCCCCCCCCCCCCCCCCCCCCCCCCCCGGGAGAGAGAGACTGCGTGGATGTGCTTAAACCATGACAGCATGGCAAAAGTAGATTTAAACATTTGCTTTCATCTTGCAAAAGAAGAGGTTGTGTCCTCAACAGCCTTATAGGCCTATACCGTGATGTTATTAGGACTCTTAATACCAATATTTCAAAGCAGAAGAACCAGCCTAAAATTATTTTGTAGAGGTTGGATAGTTATTCTGTTTATTTTTTGACCCTTCTGGAGCTCAACAGGACATTGAACCAAACATTATCAGAAAAGTCACAAAAGTTCCTTGGAAAATTACATTTATTTTAATTACCCAGTGCTATAAAAACACAAGTACTGAGCATCTCTCTTGACCTACCATTTGACTTTCTTTCATTTTCTCTTCTAGTGGAATTTTATTTTCCAATTCTTTAAACTTTAGTTTGATATCCTAGCAGCTGCAACTACAATTATCTGTTTTTATAACTATATCAACTTACAGTATAGAAATATTGGAAAAAAACGTGGAAAGCAGATATATGTATGTTTTAGATTGATTATCTTGGGAGAGGTGGTTAAAAACAAATTAGCAAATTCTTTTGGTAATTCTTAACCTTGAAATGGGTTTATCTAGCATCAGAAAAAACTGTCAGATCAAATGAGGAATCTGTTCTGCATAAAAGATGATCATGGCCCTCAAAAACTGGACAAATTTCACATATATGTTAGCATACAGTATTCACTGCTGAACATAAAATATTATCACTTATCTTTACATTGTGTCTGTTCTTTGGTTTCTGGCTTCTTCTTGTCCTCTTCTTCCACCTCTCTCACCCCCCCACACCCCCCTATTTTAGGCCACTGGGTAGCCTTCTTTGTATTCATTGCCACAGTCAGAGATTTACCCACACTCATATTCTTTGCCTCAACCAATTAGGTGAAGCTGTACTGCCGCCTCTGCTGTAAGTTCTGTGTCATAGACTCCAAATCAAAAGAGATACGTATTGGTCTGGCTTCAAGGAGAGCTTGTAAGATAGACAGTAAGTCAACAACAATTACAAATACAGTTGTACATTTCCCATGTCAGACCATCCTAGCATTTCAAAACTCTTGCTCAGTTCTTGATCTAACCATCTCTTAAGACATTTATGAAATATATTTTGTCTTAAGAATTTAATCTAGCTTCTTCTGAAAGCTCCCTGATCTTTGCAAATTCTGTAGATTTATAATTTATAATGGTACAATGCCAGCATTGTCTAATATTTATTAAAAAAAAACCCAAACAAGCAACAAAAATCCCAGCATTGTCATATGTTGCCACTTTTGATGAGCGTCTCCTTGTGTGTAATGCCAGTTCTTGCTCTTTAAATAGAAAGAGTTAATTTCAGGGAACAAGCAGAATTATATTACAGGGTCTGAAACCTGTATTTAATTCAGGGTGAATTGTTCATGCAGAGAAATGAATTTTGCAATGAAATGAGAGATTCCAAACCTTTCAGCTGTTTAATAAACCATATAAATAGAAGAGATGGGTTGGGATTGAACTTCTCAGCCCAGCTGCCTACTTGCACATGTGGCTGAAATGCTCTTGGGTAATAGAGAATAAAATTACTTCTTTCCTGCTCCTATAAACTAGAACACTCATGAATAGGAATGATAGGCTAGTCAAGCAGGCAAATGAGCAGTGGTGGTGGTGTGATGTTTCAGGAGGCATGTTTTTAGTGAACTTGCCAATTCAAGTAAAAAATTTTCTGAGAGATTGAACACATGACCTAGATTTTCATATTTATGGATTTTTATACCTGAATCTGACCATAGTTTTGTATAGATCTGCTCCAGTATTTAACATATATTTAGTCTTCCATGAATGGAAAAAAGATACCACACTGATAAATTTACGAATTAAATATATGTCAGCTCTCCCACCATGTCAGTATGCCTCTTCTCTTCTCAACCTGAAAAGGATGGTACAATGACAAAGCAGAGTTTGGCCCTAGCTATTACAGTTTTCAGCATTTGTACTGTATGGTGAATGCAGCAGCTTCAGCTATCAGATGATTATAATAAATCTTGTCCATTAGTATGCAGCCTATTAAACTGTACATTCCTGAAAATGCAAGTGTAAACTTAGGTCCCAAACCAGTCATTTGAAAGGATTTACTAATTTACTTTCATCCTTTTCTGGGCTGTTAAATTTTCTCCAAAACCTTTTTGACTTTCATTTTAGAATATTAAGCTTACAACATCAGACTCAGTACAGAGCAGTATTGAAATGTAACAGGGTCTTTCTTTTGTTTTCCTACATTTTTTTTCTTCTTCCCCAGCATTCTTTATTCTAAACCTTCTAAAGGTATCTGGGATTTTCAGCAATATAACATTGTTTGGAACTATCCTAAGTGATTGCCTTCTGCTAACATTAAATATCAAAATTGTGAATTATAAAATTATGAATATTATATTAAAAATATGCATGAAAAATGGATGAAAATTATGACTATTAACAGCCAGTATTCACATTGTTTTTTTGTTAGCAGTAAAGTTGATGTTTTCTGGTTTCATCCACTCTCAAGGCAGGGATTTGATATTGAGCAGAAACTTGAAAAGGGAATTGTTTAAATTATGGAAACTGCTGATATGGTAGTCACTGGTCTGTCATTTTTCTAGAGTTTTATTATAGTGAAGGAGAAAATATGCAGTTTCCAAAAAGCAAAAATTACTTCAGTTTGTACATTCAGAATGTGATTATTTTTGTAACAGACAGCAAATTTTCAAGGAAAACAGCTTAACTATTTTATGAACTTTAAAGCCACTGAACTCTTCCCCTTTGCTATACTGCTGACTGATCTGAAGCTCACCAACTAGTTTTTCATCTGAAACAAAACCACTCCATTATTTTTCATTATTTAAAATTAATTTATAAGATGAACTTTAATTACCTTATACTTTTTTCTCTAGTTTCCAATTAACAAATCCTACAGTGTTAATTGGTGCTATGTTACAAACAGCAAAGTAACTCCAGTCATAATTTAATATCAAGGAAAATAATTCTAATTGCATATTTTCAAAAAGTGTGATGAAATTTTATACTTTAAATTAAAATTATAAAATTCTCAATATACATTTCATATATAGATAAAATCGTGGCTTGGGAAGACTTTTGGATCTCCATTCAGCTCTATTAGGGACTTTGGAGAAAAGACACACAGATATGATTTGGTTTGAAGGTCACAACCTACTTAAGTTGTAATTGCCTGTTGCTGGGAGCATATCCCTTTAAAAAGGAAAGACTTGCTATGTTAACGATTGGCATTGGCATTGTATTATAGTGATCGGCTGTGGTCAGCTGACCTGAGGAAAGTTTCATTTAATGAGAATATTTCCACTTTCATTTTCTCTCTCTCTCTCTCTCCTCCTTTTCTTACTGTTTATGCAAAACAGTATAGAAAAGTCAGTCCTCCCTGACACAATTACTGGGCTCTTTTTATAATGTCTGCCGTCTACCATCAAGTAAAGAATATTACGGGACTTTATAAAGATGTCAGTAATACATAGCTACCATTGGCTATTCTAGTACTAGTGCTTAGGATCATTTTTTATAAATAAGAGAACAGGCTACTCAAAAAAAAAAAAAAGAAAAAGAGGACTCAGTAACGAAGTCGCCTTTTAGTTATATTATACAATATTGTAAAGCCTAAAAAATACAGTAGTCTAATGTTCTTACAAATAAATAGCTCATGTTAAACTTAGGTGAACTCATCATTGTCACTATCTGGGATGTAATGGCACAGGAATGAGTTGGTGCCTCTCATCTCCTCAGGCTCAGCACAAAATATAGGAGCAAAGAGTTATTTCCTCCTTTAATAGCTGAAATATCTTGACACCGTGAAACAAACTCTTTACCTGATAAAGACTTGAATCTAATGTGACTGATATTTCTTCTTTCTGTAAAGGGCATGTTGAATTCTCATTTTACCACGGATAAAACGGTTTGTACGTATAGAATATATTATCATGATCACAGATATCAGGTTCCCCAACATAAAAATAGTTTCAGTGTCTATCTTAGAACATCATATTCGGGTTCATCTCAACTTCACCATGTAAGAAACTGAAATAAATACCCAGCAATTAACCAGTTCACCATGACCTTTACTGTGAATGTTCTATTTGAAACCAAAGACAATGAACATATCTTAAAAGTGAAAACCACACCAATCAGTAGAATTTATGATTCAGTAACCTTATCCATCCAAGGTACTATACAAAAGACTCACTGCTAACTATAAGTACCATTATCCTCCACTGAAACCAATACAGATTAGAAAGTACCTTATAAAATACTACATAGTAATTGATAATATTTGCATGCTTGTCATATCGCTTCCATGAGAAAGAAGCATCTGACCCTGACTCACTTTGAATAACTATATAATGAGGAGTATACTAAGAATGTACTTGCTTGAAAAAATAGCTAATTTTGAGGTTTTTATTTCATCAGCTTGTGTTTTGGCAACAGAGAGCTGTTCAGAGATATGGTTTGTTGAGGTTCATTTTTTTTTCTCTTCTTCTTCTAATCTTTCTCTGCAGAGCAATAATTTTAATCTCTGGTATGTGACATTTTAAAAAATGTAATTATTAGAAAATATAGATCTTCTTTGTGCTAAAGTGTCTCAAAAGTATCAGGCACCATGATTCATTTATTCTCTTTTCCAGGCTGAACAACCCCAGCTCTCCCAGCCTGTCTTCGCAGGACAGGTGCTCCAGCCTCCTGAGCATCTTCGTGGCCCTAATCTGGACTATCATCAACAAGTCCTCATCCTTCTTGTGTTGGGGGCCCCAGAGCTGAACACGATACTCCACAAGGGGTCTCAAAAGAGCAGAGTAGAGGGACAGAATCACTTCCACGGCCTGCTGGTCACGCTTCTTTTGATGCAGCCAAACATACAGCTGGCTTTCTGGGCTGCAAGTGCACTTTGCAGTTATCCAACTGAGAATGAGTAGTAATGACTGAATTGCCAAAGTACAGTTCTGGTAGGATTTTGTCCCATTTCATCATATCTTAGATTTAGATATTATTTTTTTTCTTAGGGGGACCTCCTTTTCACTGCATGTTATTCTAGTCTTGGGTTCTCCAAACTATTTCTCAGTAACATTTCATTCCTTTCTTGGGTTTGGCACAGCCACAGTTAATATGATTATACTTTGAAGAATGCTAATTCTAGGGGATAGGTACTTTAGCACCTATTGGAACTGCCCTGATGGTGAGGAGGAGTCCAGTTCAGGGAGGGGTGGCACAGAATTAATTTAACACTTATTTTCAAAACCTCATCTGATATTTTTGCTATTGCTACATTTAAATATACCATCTGGTTCAGAGAAAACTCCCAACACAGGCCACATGTTTCAATGCAGAGGAAATCTTCAGGTACCAAGAATATGTACAGTGTAGCTAAAGAAAAGCTAAGTTCTTGAATATGAACCCAGCTCCTCACAGGTGAACAGGAAGCAAAGTGTTAAAAAAAAAAACAACTTTTTTGAATGAAGTTAATATAATGTTCTATATAAGTTTTTTCTCTTAAAACAATTCTCCATTCTTCAGCACTACATTTGTAGGTTTTTGCCATTCATAATCAAATGAATGAAAACTGTTTCTCCCACCAGGCTCCAGCCTTCCAACACTAAAGATGTTTTTAAAGAGGTTCCAAATTTGTTTGATAAAAACTTCCACTACACAGTGCAAGAACATCCTTTCTATTCAAAACTTCGATAACATACAGAACTAAGCACCACATGAAAGGTATTGAGCACCTCCATCTCCTATTAACTTCAATCAGAAAGGAGGGTACTCATCAACCCAGTAGACCCAAGAAAATGTTTTTGCATAAAAGAAAAATGAATTTTCCAGCACATTTAGTTCCAAGGGTGTCACAATAGCTTTTCCTCCCATGGCATGAATCCTATTCAAATTATGCGGTGATTATTCTATTTCAGCTCCTGCACTGAATATGCAGTTTAATTTCTCAAATAGAAACACTTTCCTATTGAATGTAAAAAAAAAAAAGAAAGAAAGGAGGATAATTTTTGGCTCATTCTATATTGCTGCTGTGAAGATGTAGGCTATCATTTTAGATGTCCAGCTTAGAGCAAAAAAATTTTGTTTCCTGTCTTTGTTGCAACCAGGAGAGATTAAATGCATTTAAGAAATTAAACCTTCCCTCCTATTCTTTTGAGTAAATGCTTTCTGTCTGTAATATGTTAACTCTTTAGTAGTACCAGTGATATGTATAGAATGATACATTGTCATGGTTTAACCCCAGTTGGCAACTAAGCCCAGCACAGCCACTTGCTCACTCTCCGCTGGCGAGATGAAGGAGTGAGAAGGAATGGTCAAAGTTAAAAAAATTGTAGTTTGAGATAAAGACAGCTTAATTGGGAAAGCAAAACCTGTACATGCAAGCAAAGCAGAATAAGGTGCTAATTCATTACAGCAGGTGCTCAGCCATCTACAGGAAAGCAGACCGTCATCATGTGTGATGATTACTTGGAAAGAGAAGCACCATCACTCTGAATATCCCCCACTTCCTTCTTCTTCTCCTGGCTTTCTATTCTCAGCATGACTTTATATGGTGTGGAATACCCCTTTGGTCAGCTGGTGTTAGTGATCCTGGCTGTTTCTCCTCCCAATTTTTTGTGCACTTCAGCCTGCTCTCTAGTGCAGATATATGAGGAGCAGAAAAGATCTTGACTCTGTATAACAACTGCTTAGCAATAACTAAAACATCCCTGAATTATCAACACTGTTTTAGGCACAAATTCAAAACATAGCTCATGTCAGCTATTATGAAGAAAATTAACTCTACCCCAGCCAAAACCAGCATACATTTGTAGCCAGGGTGACTCAATCTGGTTAATATACTTTCTCTTGTGAATGGAAGGGTGGCAATGATCTGTGGCTAAGTGAACATCCATTATTCCTTACCAGTGAAAAGAAAAATTTCTATTAATATGTGTCTAAAATAATAAAACACAAGTAGAAACTTAAATCAAGAGCCCTTATTATTACCTAAAGTATGCTGCCAGGAAAGTCTCAGCTGAACACTTCAGATTTCTTTAAACTGGGTTCTACAATATTTTGTTTATTGTGTTCAGAAACGGAAGAAACTACGGAAATAAAAAAGCTTTCATCAACTGTGACTACGTAATTTTTTTATTATTATCGCTTGTAACTGAACGAAATAGAACCTACATGACTGAAACTCCCCAGGCCTTTTCACTGTACAATACAATGCAATTTGCAAATATCCATAATATTAATTAAAAAATACCAACGTCCTTTTTAGATCCTTATAGTAACTGTAAATAACATTAGTACTTACAGTGGTGATGATGTTATATTTCAAGCTATTACTTGGGAATACCCTAGTATTTTTATATTTGAAATTTCTTCATTTTATTTTGCACTTTATTTGACATTCTCAAGTTGACTCTAGTCAAAATTTAAACACTCAGATCTTCAACTAACAACTGACACAGTTAATGGAAGTAAATAACGATATAATATATACCAAAATGAGGTATTCGTTTTTCGTTTAAAGTATGACTGACTGCCCTGTGCTCCACTTCCTTTGTTTGATCTTTATTGCATGTCAAGACAAATTCAAAATTAATCCAATTTAATGTCCTCCTCAGTTACAAAACCTGTATCGGGACTAACACGAAGCTGCCCAAAAGACTGTCTGTTTTTCATCTGACTACCCTTTCTGCAAGAGCTATATTATTTAGAACCTCAGAAATGCCAGGTTCTAGGCGAATGATTCCCAAAGCCGTAGGGCAAAGTCTATTGTCAAACCTCAAACTATATCATTTGCTTTCACTGACTATTAGGAAAATATAAATGGATGTTCTATAGTTGTATACACTAGATGGTGAGTACAGTTTGGAAAACCTTTTTGAGGGTTAGAATGACATATAGAAAATTATTGTCTTTTCAGCTGGTTCATGTTATCTCTTCCAAGAGAAATAAAAGATTCACAGCAAAGCAAGAGAAACAGGAGATGAGACACATATCAAGCTGAAGGTAAAGGAAGAATAAAGAGAGTTAATAAAAAGCAAAAATGATGAAGAAAGTGTCACAGAACATGTCAAACTAAATGCACATTAGATAGCACATTAAAGAAATTGAGAATCATTCATGAATTTGTCCTTACACAAACTATTAAAACTACAGTCACCAATTTTACATTTCTGAATTGTTTCTTTAACCACATGACTTGTTAATTTGTGGTGGAAATCTGTTTATTTTTAAAAATTTTCACACTTCTGGGTACATTTATTCTATTTTTTCATCCCTCCAAAAGAAGATAAACAGTCATTCTGTAAACATTTTTAGGAATTTTTATTCTGTGATTGTAATCAACAACAAAAAAGAAGTTTTTCAAAGCTATGTGAAAAAATTTTTTTGCCAGATTTGTACTGGAGGAAACAACTTATTTGAAGTGCTGTGGTTTTAATAAGCAGCTATTTCCTTCACTTCATTAAAGGAAATGTAACTGAGATTAGGGTTTTACCATTTGCCTTGTAACTGGAATGAAAGTTACACATACTGAGAAAGCTAAATTAACATGTCAGAAATGTAGTGTCAGAGCAGCTCTTAATGCACTGTTTTGAAAATTATGGGGTCAGTACTGGATAAATAAAAGATGAAAACAATGCAGTCACAGAATCATAGAATACCAGGTTGGACGGGACTTGAATGATCATCTGATCCAATCTTTCTAGACAAAGCTTGACCTAGACTAGATGTCCCAGCATCCTGTCCTGCCAAATTTTAAAAGTATCCAATGTTGGGGAGTCCACCACTTTGCAGGGGATATTATTCCACTTGTTGAGTGTTCTTGTTGTGAAAAAATTTCCTCTTGTGCCTAGTTGGAATCTCCCCACGAATAACTTGTGCCCATTCCCCCTTGTCTTTTCTATGTGAGTCCGTGTACAAAGGGAGCCTCCATCTTCTTTGTAGTCACCTTTCAAAAACTAGAACATGATGAGCCTTTCCTTCTCTAGGCTGATCAAATGCAGTTCTCAGTCTTTCCTTATATGGCAGGCTTCCCAGTCCTTTTGTCATCTTTTTTGGCACTTCTCTGGACCATCTCCAGCCTGAGCATAACTTTTATATATAGCATGGACCAAAACTGAATCCAGCATTCCAGGTGTGGCCTGATGAGCACTAAGTAGAGTACGAGAAAGACATTTTTATCTCTGCTGGTGACGTAACCCAGCATCCTGTTGGCTTTCTTTGCTGCAGTAGCACACTCTTCACTCATATTGAGCTTGTGTCCACCAGGATGCCCAAGTCTCTTTCCACAGAGCTGCTCCCCAGCCACATAAATCCCAGCCTGCATGGCACTCTTCAATTGTGTTTATTCAGGTGAAAGACCTTTCACTTGTCCTTGTGGAACTTTGTAAGGTTCTTGTTATCCCACTCTTCCATCCTATCCACATCTTCCTCAAGGTGGCTTTCCCTTTCGAAGTGTTCGCTTCCTCACTCAGATTTGTATAATTGGCAAACTTCATCAGTGTACATTTGATCCCATCATCCAGCTCACTTATGAAGACATTGAACAATGTTAAACCCAATATCAATCCCTGGGGTACCCCACTAGTGACTGGTAGCCAGTTTACTAAGGAGATATATACTCCCACCTTCTGGGTGCAGCTGGTCAGCCAGTTCCCACCCCTTACACAGGCCACTTCTCAAGACTGTGATGTGTAACAAGTCTGGCTAACTATAGGTGCAATAAAGGTAAAAATTCTAAGTGCTACTAAGGTAGTTAACTTGCCTTTCTTAATGGAGTAGCATTTGAGCAGTAGAGATTCTGAATGAATTTATTTATTACTGAGAGCAATTGTATAAATATCTATTCAAGACAGATTAGTTCGTGAATTTATGATTACAGTGACCTTCATTTTTTCCATCATTCTTTACTTGAAGCAAAATAAAACTTCAAGAGACATCAGTGTTGAGAGAAAAACATTGATAAATTATAGTACAAAACTAAAATTAAAAAAAAGCTCCTCTTCATTTTCAGAAGTCCTCTGTTTGAGGAGTAAAATGAGAAGATTGGACTGTGAAGATTGCATTGTATTAGTTTCTAAGTTAGGCATGATAAATTGTGATATGTATCTGACACTGAAATCTATTCACAAATGACCAGTTTGAAGTGGATGTTAAGTCAGGACTCTGCTGGATGAGTTGAATACAGACAATGGCAACATAAACTTCCTTACAGACAATCCTTATGAGGAGGAATGAGGGCTGTCTGGGATTTCCTAGAAACTAAGACGATTGTACAGAGTTACTCATGTGCAGCATGTTCCTTGATGCCTCAAAGCACCAGACATGCTGCACACGTACATCACAGCTGGTCTATGTGTGTGCCATAAAACTCACTGTCTTCACAACACACTGAATTTATCACATATGTGATGTACTGGGGTTTCTCACATGTACAAAAATTTACCTGATACTTCCCCAGCTGTCAGGCATGCTGTACAGGCACAAAACAGCTATGCAGCTTAGGTTTATTAACAACTGCTTCCAAGATGCAATATATTCTCGATAAGCAACATACTGTTAATCCAGTCACACTGTCAAAAATTGGTCAGGATTTCTGTATGATGTGTGTGGCAGACCTGCTGCTCAAAAGCCATGGCTGGGTTTTTTTGGATTTCCAAGCAATTGTCAGAAGTCTTTATGAATTTTGTGAATTTCCTTTTTAAATGGAAAAAAGGAACATGATCAAAAAATCAGACTTTGAGAATTGTGGCATTTCACGACACAGACTCAAGTTGATGCAGAGATTCAAATCCAACTTTATTACAACCAAGCTCTGTTTATCCCCTTGTTTGGTACTTTCCCAACCTGCACATACATACAACATTCAACCTCATTGGCCCCTGTAAAACTCTCAAGATAAATAGTCCAATCACAATGCTGCAGACCCTCTCACAACCCACACATCCTCTGGCCTTCAAGGCCGCAACTCATTGCCCCAGGGCTTGTCAAAGCATCAAGGCTTCAGAGCTCATTCCCAAACTGTTCTTCATGCAAATCTTATCGCCTTCACTCCCCACAGACAATAGTCAGGGAGTGACCTTCTCAAGCTTCAAATGGAAGAACAGATAAATCTATTCAAACTTTCCTGTAAAGACTTTTTGCTAAGTCTTTGTGGAATCAAAAATGCACTGTTCGTGGTTGTAAAAAGCTGTATCCTCCACGAACTAAACTCAAACATTAAAATGTTTAAAGCAAGATTGGATGGGGTTTTGAGCAAACATAGTCTAGTGGAATGTGCTCCTGCCCATGGCAGGGGTGTTGGAACTAGATCATCCTTAAGGTCCCTTCCAAACCAAACCATTCCATGATTTTATGATAAACTGTCACCCAAGTGTCTTATATTCACCCCAAGCAAATTTTATTCATTATGAATCTGGCCTAAAAATTAGAGGGAATAAAGTTAAATGCATCTTCATTCAGTTCACTAATGTGATCACTGGCTATTCCTAGCAGCATATAGTTTAGCATTTTTAAATGTTTAAATAAAAATCTGCATAGATTTATATTTATTTGGGTCAACGTATTTCCAGGACTTTTATTTATGGATTTCAATTAGATGTGCTATGTAGAAAGGAGCTTTTGAATATCTGTTATTAGGCTCTAAAATGCTGAAAACCAGATCATATCAGAAGAATTAGGTATTTCAGGTTGTCGTGATCAAGCCTCAAAGTAAATAGATACTTCAGATTCCTGACCGTGTCTGTCCAGGTAGCTATCCTTACAAGCTTGGTGAATTCCATTTGAGAAGACCAGTTCTCTCCAGGCTTGACCAATTCAGCTATGATCCTTCTAATTAAAATAAAATGCAATCTCTTTTATGGGTGGCCCATGGAAATGGCATTATTTTGTACCTTATAAAGCAAAGATTTTGCCAGTATTTCAATAAAAATATTAAATGCAAATTCTTCATAAAATAGTGGCAGATAGACTCTGTGATATATTTATTAGGAATATTCATGCTGCAAATACTTATTTTGTCATATTTGCAGAATTGCTCATTTTCCTGTAAGTGATGAGAGAGGGTGTGTTCTTTGGGTTTTGTTCCTTTTTTGGAGGCCTGGGGATTAATATTTCTGTGGAATCAAGATCATCATTAAACAATCTTATTATCTCTGAATGAAAAAGCAAAGGTGCGGGAGCAGGAAATTTCTGCATACAGGTGGTATGTTAGATTGTATCCATTATAATGGTAATCATTGGACTTTTATATAAGCTTTGACACTGAACTTACAAATACTGAATTATTTTTTCCTCTCCTGTACTCCATATCCTTGGTTTTCCTGCCAAAGTTCCTCAGAGTTGCCACAGAGATATCAGTGTTCTATAAAAATTGTATTAGGAATGAAGATAACTCATTCAGACCACTGTAACAGAAATAATATTTAATGTTTCTGATCTTCAGCATTCTTTGCTAACATTAACTTCCAACATATCAGAAAGCCCCAGGATGATATTATCATTATTCCTGTTCTAAAACAAAAATCATAGACACAAAGCTTAAGGGAGGCACAGCGTTTCAAATGGACTTCATCATGTAACAGGCATTGCTTAGCAATAACAAAACTTCAAAAATAATAATGAAAAATATGGAAATTCTGCAGTTGGTTCCCATTCTCCTCCAAGATCTTAATTAGACACTGCCAGTGGGAATTCCAGGGTAAAAACAATCAGGTGAATATTGTTTTGATTAATAGAACAGCAATCAAAAAAGTTTGTTAGCTCCGTGCTAATGCGTAAGTTAATAAGTTAATATTAATGTTGAAGTCATCAGTCGTCTAATATGATTAGCAGCTAAAACAAAAACATATGAAAACTAAAATTAAATCATTTTTCCTTCTTAATCAATTTAATAAAAGGCATCATTTACCCCTGAGGAAGAAGATATCTGAGTTGTTGCTCCAAGTTGAATTTTGAAAATTAGTCTTGAACCACAGGTAGGATTACTTTTCTTTCTTATTTTCCTTTTTAATAAATTAAGAAAATGCCAATAACTTAACAATGAGGAAATTTTTTCCTTCTACAAACAGAACCTTTTGGAGGGGGAAGTCAGCCAACTGCTTTTTTCTTCCCTTGTTTTGAACTTCATAGATAAGTCCCTGTGTTTCAGTTTCAAGAGGGTATTTGAAGTAGAGAAAGCACAAGAAAAATGATGAGATGTCCAAACCAACCTTTATCACCATCTTAACCCAAAGTATAATAGAACAGTATATGCAGCACCTAGAATCAAGCACTGGCACTTCTGAAACATGAAATAGTCTATTAGTCCATCAACATGTCACTTGTGCACTAAAGAAAAGTAATGGCAGCTAGGCTGAGTTGGAAACTCCTCTACAATAATTATAAATAAATAATTTTAAAAGGAGCGTTCGGTAGCATGCTCAGCTTTAGGTGTAAACCCCCATGACACTTAAGATTAGGTTGAAATACATCACAGACATAATATTTTTGATACAACAAGTACATAGACATTAATTAATGCAGGAAATAATAACAAAAATGTGTTAATACTTCTTTTATGAAAGCAAAGTTTCAGACCTCAAAGCATGTGCTCACTCAGAACAGTGTAAGAAGTCCCCCAAATCCTGAAAATTATCAATAGCAAATAAACACTAACCAACTAACTAGATCTTCTGCATACATGTAATAATGATGAGTCTTACAGTTGGAAAGGACTGCTGGCTTAGGAAAAACCCTACTACATATTAACGTTGAAGTCATCAGTCATCTAATATAATTAGCAGTTAAAAAAAAATATGAAAGCTAAAATTAAATCATTTTTCCTTCTTAATCAATTTAATAAAAGGCACCATTTACCCCTGAGGAAACAGGTATCTGAGTTCTTGCTTCAAATTAAATTCTGAAAATTAGTCTTGAACCACAGGTAGGATTAATTTTCTTTCTTATTTTCCTTTTTAATAAATGAAGAAAATGCTAATGACATAAGCATAGATATCTTACAAGTGAAGTCAGGAACAACCTTACCCAGTCCTAATTAGGTTTGTATTTTTTTGAGATTTCCAAACCTGTTTTGGCATTTTGTAAGATTCTCTAGCAAGAAACATCTGCATGACGTGTATTGTAACTTCCACTGGATATGCTTGCAGTGGAAGACTGGTTTTATATGAGTAAACACCAACATTTCTACTCTAAGAAGAAAATTTATAGAAGTTCAGCATATCACCAGTATATATGTAAATGTCAGACAGTACACCTAAAGTGGAAATGGTTATATTTTCTGTGTGAATTGAAGGCATTCAATTTACAATTGATAACGAATCTGCATTCTGCATGAATAATAGGCATTGTAGCCTTTTAGCAACAGGAGGCAGTTTCAGCCTCGTGAATGCTCACTGAATGCATTGAGGCAATTAAAACAGATGGTGTAGGGATGGAAGGGAGTTAATGTATTAGGGAAAGAATTTGGTTGTTTGTTTTTTTTTTTTGAGGAAATGCAGTATTCTTTTTATTATACTTTTTTTTTCCAGCTTTTGGAGCCAAGTTGGATGAAACAGAAATATAAGTCCATCATGTAAAAACCCAGAAAAGCCTTTTACATTACCCCTGTTGCTATTTTCATGATTTACTGTTCTAAATATAAGCTGGACAATATTTTCCTACTCAAATGATAACTCCACAGCCTGTTTGGCGTGGGTACAATTATTCACAGCTGTATGCAAGATGTTGTTAAATGCAGAACAGCATCTCTAGCTGCTTCCTGTATATTATTGACAAACAATATTCAGCTGATTCCTCTCTTTAATCAATTCCTCTAAATGACAAAAATCTGCTCAAAGATACTAAGATATAGCAGGAGAAGAAAAAACATATCAAAGACAAACTAGTCCCATTTTTACTTTAGGATACCAGGAAAAGGTGAATCTATGCTCTAGGTCCATCTACTTCAAAATTCCACAGTCATCTCGCTCTTCACATAGATTCAGGTGAGTGTAATCTAGACAGATTATGCATACTGATATGGTTTTAATAATTGAATTGTTTAGATTAAAAATTATATTTGGTTACTCAGTCAATTCCCTCCACACTATCTCTATATCATCACTGGAAGATAATTCACAAAGGTGAATTACATGCATTCCTCATAGGAAAATCAACATCATCCAGAAGGTGTAAGAAGCTGTGTTTAAAAATCACACAAATAAAATGAGAAAGTGATGCAAACTTAAATTAGCTTGTACACTTGCTTTTTTTATTCAAGTATCATTCCAAGCTTGCATTTCAGCGCCACTACTTCTTAATGTCTGCATCCAACTCAAATCTATTTCAGATTAAAGGATTCATTTACAGGAACATCAAAACTGTCGAATATTTTTCTAGTTCAGGACTCTGAATCTTCTGAAATTTGTATCTCTAATTCATTTCAGAGTGATATGCAGGAGTTACTTTTCTTTCTTTAAGGATTTGATATGTTGATGAGGAAAATTAGAACAAGATGTTATATGTACTGTTATATAAAACAGTATGAGTTACTGTACTAAAGGAATGCTCTTAATGGATATTTACCCAAGAAAACTTGAAATTAAGTGAATTTCCCACCACCACCACCAAATGCAGGGTATTAGGAAAAAACAGAGCAAACCAAACAACCAAACACACACACACACACACACACACACAGAAAAAAAAAAACAAAACCAACAACCAAACCAAAAACCTACCCGTCTTGTCAGAAATCAATCCTCTTCAAAGAAGTATGTGTAGTTTGTGGTTTTTTTTTTCTAAACACCCCTCTCACCTTTCAATGCAAACAACAAAGACAATAACAAGTATTTCTTGTGGAAGCAAGCCTATTGTTAAAACTAATGTGTTGTAATGGGTTTTGGGGAAATACTTTATCAAGCAGAGATCTAGATGGGAAAGATGGGTATTGGCAAACAACACAGAAGTCTAAACACCATCATCTTTTAATTTGAGAGCTCAGAATAAAATGAATTAAGAATGTTAAAATTCTTTCTTTTAAGACAGCACTCGAACTGAAATACTATGGGAATGTTCATTTCAGTGTAAAGATATGTAGCCTAGTTCTTTTGAAAGCATCCCTTTAAAATCATACTTCAAATTGTATTCCTCAGTTTCTCAATCCAACACAGATTGCATCTTTGCAGTTGGTAGACTTTTTTTTCCTTTATATGCCAAATATTTTCTTTTGGGGTTTTGACAATTTCAGTACTGAAACTGTAGATTCTGTCTAGAAGATGGGCTAACTTATAAAATGTGGTTAATATAAAATGAGGTATTACATGTAAAAGTCACAAGTTTTAGCAGGATACTTCTTTTCATTATGCTGGTTATAGCTATTCCTCAGATAGTTGTTCATTTATATGCAAGGAGAGGGTAACTGCTTCAAAAGCAATACCTTCTCCTAAAGAAAATGGTGAAATGGCTGTAGTTTATACCAAGGTAAGAATTTCTGGTGAACACTGATATGTTTGACTTCCAGTTCCCTCAAGTCAACTGTGAGTCCAAAAGAAAGTTTTCTTTCAGAAGCTCAAGTTGTCATCATGTGTCAGCCTGAAGCAACTTACATTGTATTCAGTGAAGTATTTAGATAAAAGAGTTAATTTTCTAAGAGAAAAAAAAAAGGGGGGGGTATTCATTATATGTTATTATTTAATGGATCTGCTGTAACTGTGCTGGCATTGCTTTAACTAGCCCATTGACACTGATGAAGGTTTTTCTGAGCATGGGATCCATGCCCACCTTCAGACAACTTTCAGAAAAGTTAAGACCTTAGCTGTGGATCTGGCAAATCATGCTAACTTAAATCAGCTCTAATTTAAGTGACAATATACTGATTTGTCTCTTTGGAGCCAGTTTTTCAAATGCCTACACCATCAGTCAATTTCAGAAGTACCCATCTTACAATTAGGTATCAGAATTAAAAACTGTTTCCAAAATGGTCAGAGCTAAGAAAATGAGACTAGTATTTATATCTCAGTAACATTTCACCAAGTATATTGCATATTCAAAAAACTTAACACAAAGAATGTCAGATGATTGTGCAAATATATGTATCTCTTCACCATTTATTTTATTTTCACTGCAATAATTCTCCATTTTATACCACAAAATATAAAACAGTTAGTTCATTCCTTGCTGATTCCTTTGTTCTTGTGCTGGTCAACCCCTGGTTGCTAAATTGTTATTATCTCCATTGCTAGACCTTCAATAAAAAAAGACTTCTTAATCTTAGGTTTTTGAGTGGGAAGACTGTTTTGGCTTTGGTTGTGGGTTTTTTTTGTTTGTTTGTTTGTTTGGGTTTTTTTCATTTTTTTTCTTAAAGAAAAAGGAAATAGATAGTATTTCACAGTGAAGCACAATAATATAAACATACATGTGAATTTTATTTCCATTGCCATACAAAAGATTTTAAATATGAAGCACCATTCTACAGATGGTAAAATTCAGAACGCAAATCACCACAGCTGTGTGTAATGTTGTTCCCCACTTCTAAATTAATTTAGATGTCTCTAAAAAAAAATGGGGCACTATATATTATCCTTTTTAATACAGTTTCTTTACTGGAAACAGCTGGAGAGTAAATTATTGTTCACCAATGGGATGAATAGAACAAAAAATACATTACAACATTTTTTTCACTCACTCTGTTACTGGTGAGACATAATGGAGCCTGAACTACCTGGTACATTCTTGATAGAATATTAAAAGAACCAGAGCAAAACCATGGCCCTCCCAGATCTAAAAAAAAAAAGAAAGGAAAATTTTAGTGAAATTCCTGCTAAACCTGATAGACTGGATCCAGAGGCCATTGAATTTGAAAGTAACTATATGGGATATTATTTTTATGCAATTTGTGTGCAGAACAGAAAATCTGAAATAAAAATATTTTTTATTTTCATGAATCAGAAATTCCAAGATGTGCATAGCTCTCAGTATTGTGAGAATGTCAACTATGGTTTAGTAATTTCTTAACATATTCAGCAGAGCCACTCATTTAAGAGTTTCTAAAGTGGCATCACAGAACCTGTGTTGGTAAACTCTTACTCACAGTAGTTGTTGAATAGTTTTTAGAGAGATTATTCATCAGCCCCAAAACCAAGATTGTTGTTCTGGCCTGCAACACCTGCTATAATTTGTAGGTAGTCAGGGTAAGATTTATTTGCACTTGTGGGTGGGTTGCATGTGTTTCCACTCATTCTGTATAAAGGATTTCTATGACATAGATTTCAGATTTTCACTGCAAGTGCAAATATGGCATACATCCAGTCTCAGTGGTTTTAGGTTAGGAAAGGTACCAATAGTTTGAGAACAAAAATGGAATCTTTATAGTACTGCACATAATAAAGCTTTCTCTTCTAACAATCTGCAGTGATCTCAAAACAATTCTCATCTGAGCAGGTGTATAAGAGATTTAAAGGTATAATACTCAGAAAGTTAAGGCAGTTATAAAAGAAAGTGCACTCAAGTCTGTACTTAAGGTATGCGAGTCCCATTGCAATTATGAGTTAATGTGTCATCTTTCATTTTTATATACTCTGGCATCAGTAGAAAATATAACATGGTGTATGCCTTGTTGAACATAATGTAACATTGCTTTTTTACACACTAAATCATGTTGAGCTTTTTACATAAAGAGACAGTCTGGCAGGGGCTATGCATACATTGTCATTTAATGCACTGCTAATGGAGGTATCACATTATTTCAATAACACATCTGATACAAGGTTTTCAAAGCATGTTCACTATTATAATAAAAACATTATTAGCAACAGCAGGGTAGTAGATTGGCATAGAAATCATGATAAGGAGTTGGTCCTTAAGACCAGCTAAGACAGAAGTTAGGTTATATAAATAGGAATGATAAAACTATGATTTCCTGAAAGTATTACTTTAACAAAACTGAAACATGTAATGAGAAAATACAGATTGCCAAAACATTTTTTCCTCTTTCTTTTTTTTTTTTTTTTTTTTAGACAGGTTTCCTAGTGTTGTAGTTTCAGCTTTTATAACTGAAACTCATTTTGGTCTTGACAATGGTGTTTTTTCAAAACATTTTCAAACTCAAAAAATTACTTCCAGTTCTAAAATGCTGACCTTTTTCTCTCACTTCATATAAAGGGATTTTTGAACTAGCAGATTTTTAATACAAGCTAGAAATTGAAGTTCTAGGTTTTGGTCAATGCTGTTGTTACCCACATCATAACCATTATTTATTCTGCAGTAAAATCTGAAACTTTACATAGTCTGAGATACCTAGCAAGCTCAACACTAGAAGATACAACTCAAAAATTCAAATTTCCTGACATTAAATATGTAATATCTATATATCATAAATATGATCTTTAAAATACAGTTTCTCTAATTATATGCACTTATCTTGCCAGATCATTTATGGAATTTTTTACTGGGACACTTTGACCAGTATGACAAGTGTAACAGTTTTCCATTACTCTGTATGGGTTTTAATTCTTGAGACCCCATTTTGGGTTCTACCACCAAAAGCTGAATCTCAGGGCAATGGCACGGCAGTTTTAATGAAGCAGAGGATGTGCATTTAACTGAGTGTCTGAAGCTGAAAAATAAAACAAAACCCTGGAGCTAGCACTTCACAGATTCACAGGGATATTTGTGCCTTCCCTCTCTCCCCATTCGGTGTTGAACAAAATACACGTGCACAGTCTTGGGAAAACTTGAGTCTCAACAAAGTTCAGCAGCAGAAAATTCAACGCTTGAACTACTGTAGAGCCCAAGTAGTCTCATGGGATTCAAAAGGTAACATTTTCTGAGATATGTAAGAGCCATTAATGTGTGTTTTAAGACTATCATGCACTTCCCTAAAGATTCATAGAGCACATACAGTTAACGATCTGGTAAAACACTGAAGTGCTATGACTTCTGTAATTCCCTTTTGTTCCCATGTCAAGTGCAGTGCAGAGTCCTGTAGAAGCAGCCCTGCTCCCTTCAGCCTGGCTTGTCACTGCTATCTGTATGCTGTATATTGCCAGGTTTCCTTATACAATATACCAAAGGAGTTAAAGCTGAATCCAAACTAACAAGACAGCTGAGGGAATAAATCTTCTAAATGCAATTTATCCAATATCTGATTTATACATATCCACTCTGGATCTTTGAAGTTCTTTGGAATTAATGTCTAGTGGGAGACACGGCAGATTTGTAAGTTTGTTTGGTTTTGGTGTGGAAATATACATATATCTATGCATCATTTAGGTCAGGGAAAGGCACAGTTTGTAGATTAAGCTGATGAAAAATAGTATGAATATCTGCAGACCCAGACCTCCAAATGATAAAACATAATGATTATGTAACCTGCACAGTAAGACTGATCCTCATATACCTGTCAAAAAACAGGTATACCTGCCATTGCCTGTTTATCTCAGTATCAGTTTGTAAGCACACTCAAATTAATATCTAATGAAAAAATGCATGGCCTACTGAAAGAAGCTTAGTACATAAGATGATTTTAAATATGGGTAGAGTTATTGCATTGTCCATTTAGGATCACAAATTCACAGAAAGGACACAGCTTGTAAGTAAGTGGATAGATTAAAATTAATCTAAAATTATAACCATTAAAAGGTCTACACTTTGTGCTCTACTGAAGGCTTAGCCAAACCTAACTCTTAACTACAAGGTTGAAGCTTTATTAGAATATATTTTTTGTGAGTTTTTGAGATCTCATTAGATTCCAGCTGAGCAGACATAGAAAAGAAATTGTCAGTGTCATAGATTTTTCTGGGGATGTTTGAGATGAGATTTTAAAAAATAAAATCTACCAAAAATTACTCTGTGATGTTTTTTACCCAAACTTCTTACTAATTATTTCTTATTATATCTAATAATAGACTAAGACCGAAATGAATAGATGAAATCCAGTAAGTGATAAAGAACTCTTGTAGCCCTTATATGTTTGTGAGTTAATGAACTATTTTGAAAAGGAGGAAAACATAATGCCAGTTAAATATTTAAAAGTCCCCTCTTAACTGTCAGATGAAATGAATCATCTAAATACTCAGTGACAGAATATCTGCAGTATTACTTTTGTTACTGTTGCTCAAGTGCAGTTAAATGCTCAGATTGTGCATTGGTTTTAATGGTCCTTTGCAAGATATCTCTAAGGTTCAGAACTGATGGTAGAACCATCAGAGTTCTTGACAACTGAGGGAGAAGATTTAATTAAACGTATAAGTATACTCAATAACCAACCAAAGAATTTTGCCTCTGTTTCAGAAAAGAATAAAGGTAAGATACTGAAAGAAAAACTTCTAAATAACCAGATTTTTCAACTTATTTGGATATGCATCACCAGCTATACAGATTCTTCTAATAAATCTTTGTAATTATGAACTTCTCTCAACATCCCTTGTGCAACAAGTGTTTCACATGCCAGCTGCTAGAGTGGTACCATTACTATGAAACACATGTGGACCAGTACCTGGAGGAATCCAAAGTCTAAGGAATCAGCTACAGAAGACACCAATGTAGCTTATATGGGTATATTCCACTTATGACATTTATTCCTAATCCTGACCAGCCGAAGATTAAAAGCAAGATTGGGCCACCTGTGTTGTCCATGTTTATGTGAGTGCTGTTTGTGCTCATGTGGGACAGGCACTGGTCTTCATCTAGGTGGATCTATGTGACTGATTGTGAGAATTCCATGTGTGTGTGTGTGTGTGTGCATGCTAGTGTGTATGCACAAGCGTGTGTGTTGGTGTGTCTCTGTATGTGCACATATAGATAGCAGCTTCTCAGTATTGTTGCTGGATGGACCTGGGGACACAGAACTGGAGCAACTTCCAATCTGTGTGACTGAGGAGGCATCAGTGGGTCTTAGAGTCCACCAAAGTCAATGAGAGCAGACTGGGAAGGAAAAATTTCTTGTATCCTGAAGTTCACTAGCTCCAGCAACCTCTATTTATATTTGTTGCAAAAATACTTGTCAACTCCATCGTCCAGTCAAAATTTTATTTACCTATAAAATCCATATTATGGAGCCTGCACAAATCATTAAAATAAACTTCCTTGGCATAGGGTTGATTAATAATATAATTGCAGCAGTAAATGAAGCAAAAGACAACTGACTCAGACTTCTCCTGACATTAAATGTATGATGGAAATGATTTTTGCATGCTCCAGTAAGTTGATGAACTGGCTATTCAGCTTCTAACAATGCATATCTAAACCAGTTTTTGGTCAATTTCAACTTTGTGTGCCTTAATTTGAGCAAACAGGCAAGAATACTGTAAATATGCTTTGTGTGCTTCCCAAGCCCATCATTTTTAATTTTTCTTCTTGGAAAGCTGTCAATGTGAGTGGGAATTATTGGGAATTAAATAGCTAAGCAGGAACTAGTGAGACTCTAGTTTGAAAGAGCAATTCAGAAATGCTGAGCAGCTGCACAGGATATTCAGTTTGGGCCCATGCAACATAAGCTACATCGTGAAACAGTAAAATATTGATCGGGTATCATTCCTCACTGTGCAGCTGTAATATTGTAATTGAATGAAAACCTAATTGGAAGAAAACCTATTTAAAGGTCACAAAGCAATGAAATTAATAGTAATTTGAATAAAAATTCCTTTGAACAGTATGTTTTTCCGCCATCTGAAGCAACTTCACTATAAAGCATCACACAACCTGTCGCATATTTCTACAGTTAGAGTTCTATGCTCAAGCAATAGGCCACATTTTTTGGAGAAGAAGGGCAACGCTTTTTTGTTTTTAAATATGTGACAGGCAACAAGTTATACATTTTCCAATTTTCTAGTTAGCAGAAGACTAAATATATTTTATAATTAAACATTATTATATCTGATAGTTAATATAACTCTGCTCCCAAAATAATCAAAGATAATGAATCAAATAAGAAAGCAGAAAGAACAAAACATGGTGTAAACCACTAGTTTAATGTGTAATAATAATCATAAAAATCTCCTTCTGGCCATAGATTCTACACAAGCTAAGCTGCTTTCAGTCATCCTTTAAAAAGAAATTAGAAGATTGAGCAATATTTTATAGGTGCTAGTCGTAAATTGCTCAGACCCTGGAAAATAAATCACAACTGGCAGGCTTCATTTATCTCAGTTTCTATGCACCATATTTTTGAAGCCAAACTTCTTCCCAGTGATCCTTTGCTCATTGTCCCTGCTGTACACCAGACTTACACTGCTATGGGATGAACCTCAGTTTAGTTTTAGGTAAAATGAACTTTTTGTTGCTTATGTTAATCTCCTGTCTGAAAGCTCATCATTCTTTCTTGTGAGATGTGTGTTATTTCTTGATACCAGACCAAATAAGGAGCATAGCAAGATCAGTATTACTGGCATTTTGGCAATAAGCAACTGAAACAGGCGAAGCTGTTATTTAGCAAAAAAAAAGCACTCTGACCCTCTTTTGAAGTCTCAAGACATTCATCTGGGACCAAAGCTTGGTTCTGTTGCTGCTTCAAAATCTCCCTAGCATGGTGCAATCAAAAAGTGAGCCATCCATGACTGACACAACAGATGATGTCACAAACTTGTGAAAATTTTATAATGGTTATCTATAAGCTCTTTATAGCTAGATTTTTAGCATGGAATGATAGAAATATGCAACAGTAGCTATAGATACATAGGAAGTTGATCCTGTTTACAAATTCCAAAAAAAGTTTCTTAATACAAACTATATCCATCCATCAGTCTTCAGCTAACTTAGAATAGGAAACTGAAGGAGTCTGTGTTGACATTACAGGATATTGGTCTTAGCTTTTGTGTTTCATTTTATGCAAAGGGAAAATTGCTAATATTTTCTACATGCCTATTGGGTAGCTTAAAACCTTTGTTTCTTGAACAAGTTTTCAGACGAAACATTAACTGCCAAACAGGCTGCCACTACTACCTTTAATTTTTGACATCAATTTTTATTGTTCTGTCCATTGTTGTTTTGTCCCAGAAGTCTGGATGGTATTATTTTTCCTTTGTAGCTTCGCAGGCTGGAAAAAGCAGGACAACATACAGAGTGATCTATATATGGGAAATTTAGCACTTGAATGTTGTATAAAAATGCTTAACACTTATGTATCCCTCCAGTACTTCAGAATGCTTTATTAACACTATTTAACTGTTTTTCCACTCTCCTTAAAAAATATATCACAAGTACACAGTGTTTGGGTCATTTAAACAAAGAAAAAAATTTTCGCCTTTTGTTCGAAAAAGTATATATGCTGTTTTCAAAATCATTTTAGGACCTCATGTTAGGCATTTATGAAAAGTGGGTTTAATAATAACGTCTTAACAGAAAAATAAACAATCCCTTGATCTCAGGTGAACTGGAGATTTTTAACTGTATAACTCTTCAAGCAAATGCTGAAGCTTCACAATCCCAAGACTTAAGATAGCTGTGAACACTGCAGAAAATATCAGAAAACTTCAACATTTGTTATAAGGAGCTCTCTAAGAAATCAGTTTAAATTCTGAGCAGTAAAAGAGGACTTTACCCTCTCTCTAGATAAGGTAGGCTCACTATTGGAATGAATGCTTTAAAACAAAACTATCCCAGGAAAGATACGCTTGTGGGGATCTGTGAACAGAACTATTACACTCTGGATAGTAGTACTGTTTGTGTCCTAGGATCATCCGCAAGGATTCAAGTAAGATTTGTATGCTATGGAAACAGTACATATAAACAACCGCCCACCAGCATCTAGGAAATATCTTTGCTCTTCATTTCAAATTTAGATTGTAGGGAAGTTTCATGCTTTTATATGTCTTCTGGCAATTACCTCTATTAGATTCTCACAGCATTCCTCTGGAGAGCTTTCTACATGTTGATAGGAATCAAAGTATGAGAATAACTTACAGATTGAGCAAAATAATTCCAGCTTTGTCAATGCTGGAGATAGATAACATTAAAATTGTGTTTTTCTGATTTTCTGATTTGTGTTTGGTTATTTAGACCTGGAAACACCATATCTTCTTTTGCTGTTGTCTTCTCGTATTTCCTTGTTCCTGGTGATTTTAATTTCCTTCCACAGTCCTTCCTACTAGCTACCTTGCCTTCCATGAGAAAATCCTTCCCTTAAACTGTTTGGGAATAAAAAGAGTAAGATTTAGATAATGGAATAAATAAAGAAAGAAAAAGTATGTTTCCATCTCTCACTGATTGAAACACTTCTTTTAACAGGGGAAGTGGTTTATATTAAAGAAAAAAGTAATTATTAGAGGGGAACACAAAGATATTAAAATTCTCAGAGTGCTACCTGAAATATCATTTCAATCAACTAGCTTTATAAAAACCCTGTTTTCACATCTTTCTGTTTGAAGCAGTCATGTAGTTCCCTGAATTTCCTCCCTTCTAGTATGACCAATAAATAGAAGCCTAGTTATCAGCCTAAATAGAAAAAAAAGTTAATCTAAAATATCAAAAATATTAGTGTCAATATTTCTATTATCAAGGCAAACAAGGAGAAAGAGACGTGAATGTGCTATTTGTGACTGCTTAGATTAAGTAAAAGGAAAATTGCTTCACAAGCGAACTGTGCTGAAGCTAATTGATACAGACATAAGTCTACTAAAAAGGGACTTTTGCAATAAAACTAACAACTGGATTATGAAAATTCAGGAAAAAATTGACTAAACAAGGGAAAAGAGCACTAAGAATCTGTACTGTTATTTCTTCCCATTAAAGGCAAAGATGGTATGCTAAAGTAAATAGAAATTAAAAAGATTTGACATAGCTGGGAGGAATTTTGCATTGTCCTTAAATCTGTTCTAGAGGAAAAAACATTTTTAAGGACAAATCCACTCTTTACAGTAGGGAGTGTGGGATACTTTTGAATTTTAGGGAACCAGTAAGAGATAGTAAAATAATTGGCATATGCTGGTCATGTTTAAATAATGCCAGTGAGTTACTAATCTTGCTGCAAATTGTTATAATCCTGATTCAGAAGCATATTTTATGTCTAGTTGCTATTCAAGAAAGTAGCAATTTTCCAGCTTTATTGTTCTCAGCAAGCATCGCATTTTGTAAATACACTCTTTATTTATATATATTTATTACATGAAAATCCCAGGTTGTATATCAAGCACTTGAAAATTAGAAAATGTCAAATATGTACAAGTATTTCTACAGCTTCAGCTTCCACTTTACAGATTGGACAAAGGAAGGGCCCAGGAAAAATAAAATTATATGCTTCTGAAATTAGCATGTGCCATGATATTGTGCAGGGAAATCAGAACTACATGAATCTATTTATTCCTATAAATTAATTCTTTGAGTTGTAGATGTTATTAGCATTTTCATGTAATATTTGAATATAATTTTCAGAATTATTTTCAGTGGAGTTATGCATAAAATAATAGTCAATTAGGAAATAGGTTTGTTGGGGTTTTTTTCTTATACAACTTTCATCAAAACCATGATTTTATCTTTAAACCTTCACTGGTTTCTGGTGGGAGATGGAACTCACCAAGTCTACAGGTAAGGATAGAGCTTGCAGGTGATTAGTTTTGTGTATTGACACACTCTTCCTTTCTGCCCAAAGGATTCCTATAGAACACTTTGCTGTTGCTTTCATGATGGTGTAAACCAAATATTTTTATATTTATGCTGTTGTTAGTTTTGCCTCTTACCAATATATTATCTATTTTATATGTAGAAGGAAAAAAATCTTCCACATTTTTTGTTTGGGCTCCCATATGGTTGGTCATAATGATGAATGAGTGACTATATTTGAAAGTAACAGAGTATTTATGATTCATTTTGATGAAATATTTCAGTGCTCAACACATATGAAAATCATGACATCTAAATGATAGAAAAGTCACTCTGAAAATATGATTCTTACATTTTCCTTTTAGAATGCTGTATGTACTAAACCCCACAGTTTTTTTTGCTAACCATATTAAAAGGAAGGTGTATACACCTATGGCAGAAAACAACAAAAATCATGTAGGTGTTTGAAATTTTTCAGGAGGTTTTATTTTTTCCCAATATATTTACCACTTGCTGAAGTGCTTTATGCAGTTTTATCAAGAAAGTCTCATTTTTGACACATAGGCTTTAAATTCTGAAATAAAGTCTAAATTCTAAAATACTATAATTCCTATTAAAGTGCAATTCCAAGGATTTCTCAGTATATTTCCTTTTATGCAACCCTACATCTCATCCTGTATCTGAATGGGGAATTCTTTTCCCTTGGCTTCTTCAGTGAGGCTGCTAGGAAAGGTACCAATTAGCACCTTTCTAATGTTCATATAGTCACCACAGTTAAGCGTTTTACTGACAGCCTAACTCACCCTCATGAGATGGGAATCTGATGCTACTGTTTATAGATCAGAAATCTGTGACTGTTTTAGTGAGCACAGGAATATCTTATCCATATTTCCCAAATTGTGAGATGTACCATGTAATCTGAAGGAGTTCTAGGACAGGAGGGCAATGCTTGCTGGAAAGTAAATGCTTTCCACTCCTTACATGTTTTGCAGCAATGACACTGTTGTAAGCAAGACGGATGGTACATTGTGAGCAATGACATGACAGTATTTGTGGGTGTATCAAGTGTTTTGCACATTGACAGAATGAGCAAGAACACTATTACAGCTAACAGGAAATAGCCAGTGGCATTTTATTTATACAGGCATTGACAGTGACGGGTGGATTATTTTGGAATAATTTCACTACTCAGGTGGATATTCTGGCTGCTTCCAGTGCTGTTGCATACCTATCTTAAACAGTGTTCTCGGATGAAATATGCCCTAACCAGAGCTTCCTTGGAAAACTAAATACCTAAATCTGCTTGATTTGGGGGTTTAAATGAACTTGCAATAGCTCTTAACACATTTGAATTTCACCATATAAACAACCCCCTAACTGAAAGAAGCAAAGCCCAAATCCAAAATCATTGAAATCATTGTTATATCTTTTTCTTTTCAAAAGAATATGCCTGTATAACATCTCTATGTTGCATAAAATTTTACTATTTCAAGACAGTTTATCTTTTATCTTTATGCAGCTGCCTCAGATTGCTGAAACTGAGACTGCATGTTGGAATTTTTTGCCCTGCTCTTCTAGATGATTGATATGCATACATGACCTAGAGCTGCCTGCCTAATGCGTGAATATTACAACAAAAATGTCCTACCTGAATCTTTTTGTCCTTTTTGTTATTGCCCTCCTTTCTGTACATTCAGGAGGGTATAATGTGATTCTCTGTGCAGGGCTTTTTAGGAGACTTTACTGTCGTTAATTTCAATTGCAAGGAAATAATTTCATGACATGGGAGAGGGGAGCACTTGTAGAAGGCGTTACAGAGGTGTCTGCATTACAGTGATTTATCTGCTGTCTTCACTGGAAAATAAAAACTAAAACTACAGCAGAAGCTATGATTTACCCCACAATATATTCTGGCAAAATATCTTTTCCTTAAAACTGCTTTAGATTTTAATCACAAATATTCATGAATGATAAATGGTGGTAGGCTGGACTTCATTATTTCAGATACTAGGTATTGGTTAATTCTAGGAAAAAAAATATACCTTATAAAACCTGAAATATAAGCATGAAAATGAATTCTCTATGTGAGAGTGTGTGTTCATGTATGTATATTATATTTCATGCAAGTAAAGATATTTAAAGATATCTTATTTAGGAGATTTTAATATGGAAAATATTCCAGCACTGGTGCATGTTGTATATAAATGCTATAAAGCCTGAATTAGTGGGTTTAGAAATGTGGATGCATTGTGACAGCCAAATTCTCAACTGTGATGAAAACTCCTAAATTCTTAGAACTCCATGTCTTGGAAGGATAAGAAAGATGTGGTTTATTATGAGCAACACAGGAAAATAGTGTTTGCATTTTGATGCTAGAGTATACCATAAATTAATACTTGTACATTAAATTGTGCATTGATAAAGGAAGATAAAGCAGAATGCCAAATAAGACTTCCATGTCCTTAATCTAAACTACTGACTAGATCTGTCTCACAGTTCCAAGCAAGCTATGTTCTATCTGGATTGCACTCTCTAAAGACATCTTCCAGGAATAAGAATAAGGATTTGACTATCCAGCCAGGAACTAATATGCCTTGCTTCACTTCATTGCTGATAATTCATCTCTACAATAGCAACAAGACAGCACAGGCTGGGTAGAAAGTTAAATGAGACCAAATATTTTACAGAAGAAATGGAGAAGAAAGAATACTTGAAAGGCATGAAACCTCAGAAATTATTCTAAATGAAGACATGAATGCATGAGGAAAACTATTCTGTAGATTTTATGCATATTTAAATCTTCTGTACCATAAGTGCAGGTATAAATTTTCAAGAGACAGCTGGAATGCCTGAACCAAACTCTCATAGCTGCTTGACCAACAAGCCATTTCTGTTAACTACAAAGCACAGCCTTAAGAAAGAGTTAAGGTAATACTTTGAAGGTAAGTTACAGATAGCCCTTAAATCCATATTTCTTCAGCATCTGCCTTTGTTTGACACTCTTGAGAATTACAGAGTGGGTTCAGAGAAAGTGGCAGATTTTAATTCACTGAAAAAAGAATAGCTGTGTTACTTGGCGTCATTTACAATCATGGTCAGAGTTCACACCTGTGTTGCCTGTAACAGGTTTGAATTCTTTACCACTAGGCAAATGGACTTTCAAGACCAGGGCAACAAAATACACAAAGAATTTCCCACCTAATACATATGAGTGAGCAGTTAGATCTTCAACTTGCAGGCATTTTGAAAGTATTATTTCTTATGAAATGAGATATAGCATTGGAGGTGATTTTATTGCTGACAAGCCTTACAAATATCTAAATCCTGGAAAACCTTGGGTAGTCTGCTGTGGGGAAATAAAATACTTCTTGTAGGTAGTTTTGTATTTCTAGTCAGAGGTCAAAAAGAATGTCTGTTTAACGTCTCAAGTCTTGATCAATTTTATGTTAAGAGAAATGCGGTAACAAGGTGCTGGGATATGAGAAATAGTGTAACTACAGCTTGTAAGACGTAGGAAGCATCACTCGGCATCCCAGTACTTGTGAATTAAGTCCAGGTGTTATGTGGTCTGCTGTACATTGCTTAAAAATCTTAAGGGCAACGAATAAAAGACCTTTATTTGGTTTCTCATTAAAAGTGTGGCTTACTAATTCAGTTGAACTTTGAAATATCTGGTATAAGGTATATATATCATATAATATCTAGTATATGAAACTTGTTTAGGTTGTAAATTTTGTGTCGTAAATGTTAGAAGTTACACATGCGAAGAATTTCAGACACAGTTGGATGATTCAGGCTCCTAATTTTGCTGCTCAACTGGGAACAAACACCAATGTTTTAAACTGTGAACATGACTTCTGATGCCTATAATTTGAGATTGTATAATGACCACTGTCTGAAATTCTGTCCCACTATCAACAATTCAATGTGCTTATTTAACGGAAGCAACAGGTCTTACTTTAAAGGCTTTAATATTGTATATTTGATTAATATTAATAGTGCAAATCAAATTCATACAAATGAAAAGAATGGTGTTTTAAGGCAGAAAAAAAAAATAAAACCAGAAAATGCACTTTATGTCCATATACTCCATTAAGCAGATGGGTATTCTGGAGATTCTTAAATTATGGAAAAGCTGCAGGTTTTTGGAGATTAACTAAAAAATTGTTCCAAAAATCATCTGTGTCATGATAGAAGGTTCAAAATCTGGATTGTGTGAAAGCTGTAAATGAAACAGCCATGAAGAGAAGAATAGAGGATGTAGAAAACAAGCAGAATGAGGTGGTAGGTGAGCCATATATGTTCATTGGGATGGGCCCCCAAAGTATGTTGACAGTATCATCATTTATCAAGAGAGCTGCAATTCCCATTTGAAATAAAGGAAAGCTCCCTTTTGGCAGAGCAGTGACAGCTGCCAAAACACCTTGCTTAAGAATTGCTGAAATTTGGGGTGACAGTTTTGGCAAGTACTCTGGGTTCTAGTCACTTCAGACAGGGACAGTATTATGAAAAACATGTTAATAATGGATGCAGAAGTTAAATGTGAGGCTGTAAGAGTATCACCTATCCGAAGATGCAACCAACTATAATTCAGTTTCTCACTGGATAATACTGTTAGAGCTGGAATAATAGCATATATTACTGCTAGTATGTGTTTCATCATATATCTCTAAGATGGCTGCCACAAATATTGAAAGCCTACCTGCATCCAGCTCTGGGGTCCCCGATACAGGAGGAACCTATTGGAGCAGGTTCACAAGAGGGACACGAAAATAATCAGAGAGCTGGAACACAACTTCTATGAAGATATGATGAGTTGGGATTGTTCATCCTGGATAAGAGAAAGCTCCAGGGAGATGTTATTGCTGTGTTTCCATACATAAAAGAGGTTTATAAAAATGATTTAGAGCGGACTTTACCAAGGCTTGCATTGACAGGAAAAGGAGTAATGGTTTTAAGCTAAAAGTGGATACAAGGAAGACATTTTTTTTCCAGTAAGAGTGGTGAAACAGTGGAACAGGTTGCCCATAGAGGTGACAGATGCCTTATTCCTGGAAACATTCAAGATCAAGTTGCATGAAGCTCTGAGCAGGCCGATGCAGTTGATGTCCCTGCTCATTGCCGGGGAGTTGGACAAGATTATCTTTAAAGGTCCCTTCCAACCCAAACCATTCTATGATTCTATGATTTAGTTTGTAATTTAAGAGTTAATATCTAAAAAAAAAAAGAATTAGAGGAATGAAGAAAACATGGTTGTACCCTGCACTGCCAATATAGGCCCAGGCTTCCTCTATCTTTTTTACTTCTAAAAAAGAAGGAAGTTAAAGACAGACAGGTTTCTATGGGATTAGTGGCATGCATAAGATGGATAGATATCTGTGACAGGCAGCAGGGCACTAGTTCAACAGTCTTTATGATGGCAGGAAGAGGTTAACTGGAAATCTGAAATTTGCACTAACAAGTATAGCCCAAGAAATTAAAAAAAAAAAAAAAAGAAAAAGGAAAAAGAAAAGAAAAAAAGAGGGAACTGATAATCACTTGATTGAAAAACTCACAAATATTATCATTGCTAAACAGAACTTTAGCTGCAGGGCTGCAGTAATGGTCTGTGTATCCAGGTAAAAAAAAAATACAAAGAACATTTTCAGTTTTCATTCTATGGATAAATGTTGACATTTGCAGGGCAAATTTTTGGGACAGAAGCTTACAACTCCGTTTCTTTGCTTGAGGATAATAAGGACAGAATGATATTTTAGAATAAAAGGAAGTACCTTTGGCAGGAAAAAAAGAAAAAAAGAAAAAAGAGGAAAAATAATCTAGAAAATCTCCATGCTTCTTAACTATTAATGCTATTAATTAACTGAATAATAACTTCTTTATGATCATAATTTTTTGTGAAATAGTAATATTCACTTATGTGTTTATTTTAAGTGGCAATAATTTTCTATTTTAAAAAGTTAATGTTTGCAGTATTTTTCTATTTATAATGACTATATTCTGTTAACAACAAGAGGTTTAACCGAAAGCAAGTTAAGAACTCTATGTTCATAGAACCTGGATACTCATAGAAATGTTTACTTCATAGTGTTGAACTCAGAGTCTAAACTTTAAGGACAGGAATGTGTAATATTCCTATATTAAAGGTCATATCCTTAAATTGAATGTAAACAGGTTTTTGAAAGTCATATAACAAGATATCACATAGCTGACAATTTACATTCAGATCTTCTGAGCCTGAATCCAGTGCCTTAAACTTAATAACATCCCCTCCTTCAGAGCTAGAACAGTTCAAATATTGTTGATAGCACTATTAATGCACATTAAATAGCCACATTATTCTTGAATATGGATAAGTCCATACTACCTCAAGATTATTCTCTGACTGGATCACCCAAGAAGTTTAAATAGAAATGTAAGCAAATGAAAAACAGAGCAAAAAACACTTGAGTTATGCTAGTATTGGGAACCAAGCCCAATATAGTCACCCAGGCTACTTTCTTTGTAGAAAGAAAACAGAAATGGTTCTCAAAACGGAAATTCATTCAAGCCTAAGGTATGAGTTAAGATTATCTCGAATCTACTCCAAGACAGACCAGAGTAATTGCCTCTTGGAGACACACTCAGTTTACTAGAAAGGCACTTACTTGCTGTGGCTATTTTAAACCAGAAATGTATTTTAAAATTTCCTTTATAAATCTACTTTTAGATCGTTCCTGATGAGAATCCACTGCTACTCTGTCCAATTGTATTTCAGAAATCATTTTAAGTAATTGATTCAAAATACACAATTAAGGAGATCTTCCAGCTGTCCTCAGAATTGGCTTAGTAAGTCTTGCTTTGTTTTTCTCCCAAATTAGTATTTATATATTTTTTCCCTTTTAATAAAAATTTGAAAAAGGTTGCTTTTATATCTCTAAGGTTTCTATCTTTAAATTAAAATAAATTTTTAATTATGATTTGTAGAGAGAAAAAGACAGTATGGTCATTCAAATTTGTTTTCTGAAGCTTTCTAACAGTATCAGAACTGCATAGTTTTGCACATTAAAAGAATCAAGAAGCATTTTATTTTTAATCCACAAAATATGGGAACAGGCAGTTATATTCAGCAATATTCTCAAATTCAATTTCATTCAATTCATTTTGCAATTTCTGTTTCTATGAGAACCATTTCTATACATTCTTAGCTCCAGAAATAATTATTGGACTTTTAAAATCTATAGTGCAGATTATTTTTTTATTTTTTTTAAGTGAAGCAAATGAAAGCATTCTGATTGGGTATTTTCAATTTCTTGTTATGACATTGAACCACAAAGCCAATAATGGAATAAGCTAGTTAATGCATTTGAGATATTTTCTAGCCTTTACCCATAGAGGTTGCTGGAGCCACTGGATGAAGCAGTATAAAATATAAATGAAGTCCTTTATGAACTGCTGTAACTCAAGTCCGGTTCCAGGCCAGTGCTGAAAATGAGACCTAGTCTCATGTTTTCCTCATATAGGGGGAAATAAATGAAATTGTTTTCTAGCACATGAACAAAATATTACTAAATTAAATGAAAAAAAAAAAAAAAGAAAAAAAGAATGGAGCTATTTGTAACAGTTATATTAAAATTCGAAATCATCCTGAATGCTTTTCCTTTCAAACAGCCCTTGGCTATTTACAGTAACTACGTACCACAAAAGTGCAAATTGTGCAATCTCAGAGAAAACAGCCTGAACTTATGTTAGATGCCTCATGAATACTACAGAGTATAATGCTGAATTTTGTTCAGAAGGATTTCCACTGAGGTGCAGAAGAGCAGAAAGAAGTATATGGACCTTGTTTTTAACCATATGATAAAAAGCAGAAATTCAAAATCATGACATGACTTTTTGGTTCGATGCTATTTTTATGATACATCCCAGAAAATTACTCATTTCAAGATGAAACAGAATGAGTTTCAAATTCAGGAAAAGTCTTGCATTCAAAACTATATTTAAGAATGATATTTAACACAGAAGTTTCTGTTTTAATTTTTATTGAAAATACCATCTTCTTGAAAAATACATATCACTGTAAGACCAAATAATCCTTTGCTTTGGATTTGGTTTGGTTTGGTTTCCTGCATTTTATTTACATTGACCTTAGAGGTGCAGGTATCATTTGTTATTGCGCAGTATATTTACTGTTAGCATGATAGCATAAAATGCTGCTTTTGATAAATTTATCATTATCATCAAAAATCAGTAGGAAAGGGATATAATAATTTACTGTGAGCACCACCTCACAGGAAGAATGCTAATCAAAAGAAGTCCTTGAACAATGGAATTGTGGTCTAGTTTAGATCAGACTATTGGAAATCATCCATTCCACTAGCTATTAAGAGTAGGACTATCTGCTAAGTTGAATATTCATTTGAAGTTAGATCAGGCTGCATGGGGCCTTTTCAAGTAAACTTGTGAAGACCTCCAAGCATGGACACTTCACAGCCTCTCTGAGCAACCTGTTACAGTGCTTTACCGAAGAAATGAGTCCTTTAATCTAATTTGAATTTCCTCTTTTGCATCATGTGATCATTGCTTCTTGTTATTTTGATGTACACTACCAAAGATAAGCTTTTCTTTATCCTCCAATTTGTCAGGTGAAGACAGACATTAGATCCCCACTTCATCTTTTCTTCAGAATGAGCAAACTCAGTTTATCAGATGCTCTGGCCTCCTACCATCTTCATGGCCTTCTATTGACTCATTCCTGTTTGTCAACGTCACTCCTACTGACAAACCTAAAATATTATACAATACTTCAAATTTGGTCTCTATGCACCAAAGAATGATAAATAATCACTCCTCTTGACCTGCTGGCTATGTTCTTGAGGTTAGCCTTCACTGGTGCGTGGATTCATTACTGATCTATGCACGTTTGTCCACTTTTGTCCACTTTCCTGCCCGTCTACCTCAAGCCTGCACTGTTGTGTAGAGTTACTCTCTGTCTGGTGCAACAACACATTTATTTTTTGCTGGGCTCTGTGAGGTTTGTGTTAGCCCATTTCTCAAGACTGTCTCCTGAATGGCATTTTTATGTCATCCATGAACTTGCTGAAGATGCAGTCTATCCCACAGTCCAGGCCGCTACTGATGATTTTAAATAGTATTGGTACCACCGTCTCCCCCATGAGAAATGTTCTTGTAACAGGCTATCTGTCCCAGTTTGAACCCTTAGCCCCTGTAAGTTGAACCTGATGGCCCAGACATTTTCTCCCCAGCCATCCAGACCACATCTCTTCAGTCTGGGCTCATCTGTGTCTCTTATCCTGTAAGGTTTCAAATTTGTTTTCTTACCTATGACAACTCACAGAGGAGGAAGTCTGTTTTTTTATCTGAAAGGATAAAGGAATATTTGGTCAGTTACTGAATGAATTTGAATATATCCTTGCTGTAATGCAATCTCCTGAACACACAATACAAAAAATGCATAGCTGTTTAGCATGTGAAAGTAATAGCTTTTTATTTCTTTCTCTGTCCGTCCATTTGGTTTTCAAAAGAAAATACATGAGGCATATTTAAAGCAAACAGGCATCATGACTAATAAGGGCATCACACTGACACACATAAAACTGCCCTGTCTCCTTCATCTGTTCTTTTGGTGCAGTGATTAACCTTTGAGTTTATGAGTATTTTTGCACTTGCCTCTGATAAAGTATTTTATGACTTTTTACCTCCCAGGCAACTTGGATTAAATTTATCAGGTCCAGGAAGATAGTGGCCGATAATGACTGTTCCTTTGGAAATCATATCTACCTCTTTACTACATTATTAGGACATTCTTTGCGCAAAACAGATGGAAACATCAAGACAAGAGACAAGACAACTTGTTAAGGTCACTTTGCACCTTCCTATATATCATTCGTGCTTAATTGATTCCTAAACCCTCCTAGAGACAGATTGCCATACATTATGAGAGCTGAGAATATGAAATGATCATTTTCTTTTCCCCTTTAATTCCCATTTGGAAAGGCTTCTGCCTTTGCTAAAGTTGCTTTGGCAATCTGCTTGCTAATGACTGATCACTGCCTTTCAACACAGAAACAGGCCAGAAGCAAGTAGATTTATCTTTTGGCAAAAGTATCCTTCTCTGACGCAGCATTTCAGGTATTTTGCTCTGGGTGTCAGAGTGTAAAAAAAAAAAAAAAAGAAAAGAAAAGGAGAAATCAAAGAGATTCAAAAGAAGCTACAGGACAGATCCCTGGAGACTGAGCAGGTGAACAGCTTAAAATGTACTTAGAAACTGGCTCAGCAATGTTTGAGTAAAGCTGCTTAGCTTCCACCTCGCACCTACCTGACATCTCCTGCTACATTTTACAAAGAGGGAGTCAATGATTTTGCTACATGTCTCCTGAGCAGGGTGGATGAATAACTGAGTATCAATTCTGAACTTACTGTAGAGCTCCTAATCATTTAGGGACACTGAAGTAAAATCTAAAAAAAAAAAAAAAAAAAAAACCATAAAAAACAAGCTGTAAACATTGTTACCAAAGATCTTTCTATCTTTTCTGAATAAGTTTTCCCTTGTTAACTTAAACAAATGCAATGTTCAGGAATTGCTGTCTGTAAAACTGCTAACATAGTGATAAAGGAATAGTCATATCAGAGTGAAATGCTATTATCAGTCTGAAAAAAGGATTAAAAAGCTCTCTTCAAGGAACTTAAAGTGTAAGACTCCTCTGGCTGCAGCATTTCAAAAAATAAATAATAAGCCAAAAATAGCAGGTAGCAGTGCGAGCAGAGAATATCTTATTTGGAAACCCTGCCATTATAACAAAACTGCTTGTATACAATTCTTGGAGCTGGAAAACTGGATTCTGGAAGAGAATTACTCACTTCACTGTTCCTCTGCTCAAGCTATGTGAAAAGAAGTGAATAGAAATATCTTCTGGTTTTATAGTGCTTCAGTTTGCATAAAACACAGAAGAGAGATCTAAAAAGCACTGAAACTGCTACTGGCCTTTAAAATGTTGTCAGATTCTACCCAGTTGAAGTCATTAGTATCCTGACTAAATAAAAGAAAAAAAAAAAAAAAGAAAAGGAAAGAAGTCCCCACTTTTAAATGCATCCCAATTTACCTTCAAATACATGTTGAATTGCTGGGCTATGAAAAATCATTTTGAAACATCCTCATGTTTTCAACTCACATGTTAAAAGTTTGCATCAGTGCATAAGAATATGCCAAATATCTTCTTAGATCACACACAAGGATCACTCCCTGTATTATGTATTTCCTCTTTTAGAATAGAAACCAGATGTTCCATGGTGGGGTAATCTGGAAGTAGAACGAAGTGGAGACAAGGATCTTTTTTTGTAACTGTTACTAACACCTGCTTCATTTCCTTCAGCACTCTCAGGAACCTTTCTTGCGCACTGGAAAGAAGGGCAGAGAAAAAGGAGGAAAAGCAGAGGCTTTGTTTGCCCTATCCATTTCAGAGAGCGGCTTCATGTATCAGATGCTGAAAAGAGAAGTATCATCTTCATACTGCTGTTTCTGGCAGAAATATAAAGTATAAGCTGTCAAAAGCCTTCTTTTATTTTCCCTAGAGCACAGCCATTTAGATGTAAACTCTTACAGCTTCATTGCAAGACACCCTTCATGCAGAGGAACTGTCAGGTCAGAAGAGTTAAAAAAAAAAAGAAACAGATGAGTTTCCTTTGCAGTTTTCCAGTGGGGCAGCTCTGCTGAAATGCTAGTCCAGCTCTACTGGTTTCAACAGAAATGGCCATCAACAGATGGTAGAAAACATTCCTTGTGTTTGCATCCCATTTGGTAAATCACAGGTCACATCAGGTCTGGCCTCTCTTCTTTCTGAGCAGATGGGAGTACACGTTTGTTATCGACACAGGGGAATGATAGGAAGGAGTGTACATCACAGGGAGGAAGGAAGGTGAGAGGGAGTTAAAAAGGCAAAACCCAAGTTTTAAAAAAGAAGAGAACTTAAAATGACCACTAACAACAAAATAATATCATTGGTGATAACTAAATATGACTATCAAGATATAAATAGCTATGAAAAATTATTTCAAGATGCAGTGCACAGTTGTATTTGCTTAGAGAATATGATAAAAGTGCATAGGTTAAACGTTTATGTGGTATCCTGCCCAGCTGTTATATGGGAAAATAAATGCCTACTTTCAGTTCTAATCTTTTTCCTCACAAGATAAGAACTAAAAATCAGAAAACACACAGAGAAATGTTCTCAGTCACTCTTAATCATATGCTTTGGTTTAGACAGATAAAACAAACAAAAAATCTCTTTCTGTAATTCAGTTGTCATTCCATAGAGTGTATCAAACCTTTTCAGATAGTTTCCAGTTTTCGTCTAGAAAATGTGATTATATTTCTGACTTACATATATTATCTTTAAATTGTTCTAAGAAAGAGTGTGATTTTTTCATCTTTTTATTGGTACTTTTAAACATCCATAACAATGTGCAAAATTAAACATTTCTTATGATTTCATGTGGATATTTTGAAGTACTCTTTTCAGTTATTATTTGAATTTTAAATTAAAAAGAATGACAAATCCAATTTCAAAATTCTTTTACTTCCAAAAAGTGTAAATAGCACTAAGTTTGAATGTGAATTTGATGCCGTAGCCTCAAATGCACACAGCACAAACCTCTAAATATAGCAAACTCTTCTTGTTATCAGTAAGGAAATGCACACATGCAGCATAGACTTGTAAATACAGACACAAAACACAAGCACTGTTGATCTTTGGCCAGGTACAAACACATTTCACACTTGCCAAATACTAGCATACTATAGTAGACGTACTTTTTTTTGCTGTTATGAAGCAACGTAGGCTTGAATGACTCAGCACAAACCATGTCATCCAGAGCTCTCTAATCGGAAGTACACATGAAGAGCTCTGTCTTCCTGGAATGTAACAAGTTTAATTTAAGTCCTTTCATTTGAACAGGCTGTTTTGACTCTGGTTTCTATGTGGTTTACATATTTCTACAGTCTTAAGGTATATTTGGACAAGTTGCATTAATCAATCACCCTGTCTAATGCTACCACTATTGTTAATAATATAACCATTTTGAAAATAAACTGTTTAACAATTTTCCTATTTGACTATTCAGATGGTTCTGTTTTTTCTTCAGTTCAAATAAAGCATGATTTAGGGTGGCTTTATGAAAGATAAGACTATTAGTAGTGTTGAAAAAGCTAGAAGCCATTCAAACTGGACTGAGCTAGAACAGAACAGATATACAAGCAAATTTTTTTCTCTCTTTTTGTTCCGAGTCAGTGTAAATGTCAGCATGGACATTTGCACCTAGCCATCATTTTAGCAGCAATTACAAAGAAGGAAAATCTTTTTCTAAGCACATGACACATACTGTTTAACGCATACTAGCTCTTTCATCTTAATATTTCCTGTTGTACAAATCCCAAGGAGAGATAGAAAGTTTATTTTTGTTGTCAGAGTATTCTTTTAAGATCAAACACATCTGTAAATGTGTTTATACAAAAATGTTTATACAAAATCAGAAATAAGCTTTATTATTTTTGGAGATAACATCACAGTTCCTGACCAGATGATACAATGATTTCAGTGTACCTGCAAGGGTGTAAGGTTCAACTCAATTCTACCCCAAAGTCAAAGCACACACAAACAGCCCTGTCTTATTTGTGAGTATATCACATCACCTATCATGCACCAGGGATCTGCCAACCGGACTGGCCTGGCCCAATCAGAACCTTTACATGCTGTAGAAGGCAGTAAAGTTTCTATAGTGTATATAGAAAATATGCTAGAAAAAACGGTCTGGGTTCTTTCTGCCTCCAGCAAAGGCAAACCCACTCATGGGATTGCTTTTGCTCAAGTATCAGCATGCACTTGGTGGGTAATGTGAGAGGATGGGAAGTCTGGAATAAAGGGTGTATACTGTCCTGGTTTTGCCTGGGATAGAGGTAATTTTCTTCCTAGTGCCTTTTAGAGTGCTGTGTTTTGGATATATTATGAGAATAATGTTTGAAAACACATCAACATTTTACTTGTTGCTCAACAGTGTTTACCCTGGTCAAGGACTTTTCAGTCTCTCATGCTCTGCCAGTGAAGCACAAGAAGGCTAGAGGCAGAGACAGGACACCTGACCCAAACTAGCCAAAAAGACATTCCATACTATAGAACATCATGCTCAGTATATAGACTAGGGGGAGTTGGCTGGGAGGGACTGATTGCTGTTCAAGGGTGAGCTGAGTATTGGCCAGTGGGTGGTGAACAATTCTAGTGTACATCACTTATTTACTGTACTTTATTCCTCGCTCTCTTTGTTATCTCTCTTTTATTTTTCATTATTATTATTATTGTTGTTGTTATTATCATCATTATTATTTTCATTTGATTCAATTAAACTGTTCTGAGCCACAGGTTTACCACTGTGGGGGGTGGAGAATGAGTGAGCAACTGTGTGGTAGTTGCTGTCTGGGATTAAACCACAGATCAAGAGAGTTGCTGAGTCTGGCTTTCCAGCAGAGGTTCAGTAGTAATCCCATTTATAAAGGTTTTATTTAAGTATTACTATCCATTTAAAAAAAATATCCTTTAATATGAATTCCATCTTCAAACTTTAGTTAGATGTACATGTTAGGAATAGCTAAGGCCTGAATTTTCATAACTGGGACATGTTTAGAGGGGGCTGTGGGTTTCAGGTAATTTTTTTGGCTACTTTTTTAGTACTCAATTTGAAGAATACAGAGTAGAATTTTTAGGAAAGGCTGAGCTGTGTCTCCTCATGTTTTTAATTGAACTGACAAATTCTCATCAACACTGAGCACACAGATAGTCAAAGTAGTTGTTAAGAGAAAAAAATGACCACTGCATATAAAATGAATCTGGGAATGAGAAGTGCAATGTAAAAGTAAAGGGACTGGTAGAACAAAGGAGCTGTGTGAGACAAAATCAAAAATTCTGAAAGTGTGGCAAGAAAAAGACCATAAAATATATGGGAGTCAAGAGAGCTTTTTAAAAACTGTTGTGATGTGCTGCAAGCAAACCAAAGGCAGAAAATATTATACCAGAGAGGTTATAATACAGTTCTTTTGTTTCCTTCAGCTTATGAACTGATTAGACACACCTTTTACATTAGTCTATACAACCTGAGTAATAGTGGGGATAGCATGAGAACTAAATTTAAGACTTAAATAAGTAATTCAGAGTGTAGAAGACTGAGCAACCTTAAATTGTATTATGAGCCAATAGCATAGTATGCCATTAAGGTTCCTTGGTACTTCCCATTATGTATTTTTGAATCTTAAATGTTTGCTGGTACTGGAAGCCAGAGAACATCGCAAACTATGGTAAAGTGGAGATAATTAGAGGCAGAGATAAGACACAGAGAATTCAAAATGGGGATAAAGAAACTATCTATGTATTATCTGGTCTAGGATGTGCAGAAAGGATACAGTTGTATATAGTGAAGAAGTTTGGAATTATAACTTAAATTGTTTACTTGTAAACCACTCATATTAACTGAGACTTCATTAGCTATGGATAACTTTCCAAATATTTGGTACCATTAGCTTAAATTTAGTTAAGAAAAACTCTCATGCTGAAAATAAAATGGGTTTCCACAGGAAAACAAAGATTCATACCCACCTGTCCAAGAGCAGGAAGCTGTAGGAGCACTGTCCTGTAAGGCCTTCAATTAATTTGTCTGTAATGCTTTACTTGGCTTTTTTTCTGTACCCTAGTCCACTGGTTGTCCATAATATTAAATAACCCCCAGCTCTCTTATGAATTAATTCAGACATTTTTCTTCAAATGGCAACAGAGACTTGGGAGGAACAGGAAAGAATTCAACAGAAAGCCAGAAAAGCCAGAAAGCCAGAAAAACCAGAAAAACCAGAAAGTCACAAGGAAGGAAGGACACAGATATCACAGAGCCTGGCTTTGATTTCTAAGTCCACCAGTATTGTTCAAGTGGTCCTTGCTCTTTCCAAAATTGTGTACCTGCATTTCTTAGCATTAAAGTATATATCCCAGTGGGATCATGAACCCACATAGCAATGAGACCTGAATACGTACCCAAATATGCACTTGACGCCTCTTATTGCCCTCCCCTCAATAGAGTCATGTGTTTCCACATGAAGAAAAACTGGGTTGTAAGCTACAGAAGAGTCACAAAGTGTTCGCATCCACCACCAGGATCAACACTGGGGAGATCAGAAACAAACTGAGGTGCACACCTGCTTCTTAATCTGGAAAGAGTCTGTGGAACAATTATTGATGTATATATATCTAACTGGCCTTGATATATCCTTACATAGGTGTTCTTGAAAAATGCATGAAAACTGTCTAGGACCTACATTTTAGGCTGTTTATTGGATGAATACACAGATTTTAATGATGTAGCAGAGTTTCAGAAGATGAACAGGAATAATGAATATTGCCTCAATATAAGTATAAATCACATTCCACTATGCATTTCAAAGTACTTCAGCCTCTGCTCTCTGCCTAGGCTGATCAATTCTGAGCTGTGCCTAAGCTGTCCTACAAGGCAGCCTTCTATTTAAGAAAGATAAAAGTTACAGAAGCAGGAAGTGTAAAGAGGAAAATAATATTCTTTTTCTGAGACATAAGACTTTTTTCTCCCTTTTTTTCTCCTACATTTAAGAGAAATCTACTAACCTTAAGATAAAAATATTACTTTCATATTCCAACCCCTAGAGGGATTTGCCCAGCATTGTAAAAGGGTAAACATATATCACTTGACAGCCTTCAGAATGAGAATCAGAGATTCTTAGTTCTGCTAGTGATACTCCTTAGAAATATTGTAATGTACTGGTTAAGACATAGGTATCTAGATGACCTTTTCTAAATTGAGTCATTGCTTTTCAATTGCTCCATAAATCTATATTATCAAGAGTCAGTGGAACATTAATTTATCCAAGTTTAAAAGCTTTTGTTTTGAATGCAAGAGAATCCCAGTTTTCTCTTTCTTGATGTAACAAAGAAAAACATAATGGCAAATTAGAAAGTCTCCACAGCTGCAGGTGTGTTACAGAGCATAGACCAGACACATGGCAAGAAATAACCTTACATATCTCAACAGACTTGAGATGCAGTTAATCCAAATTCACACTATTTAAGTCCTGGAAATGTCAATCTGCAAACATTTTAATTATGTTTTCTGTTTTCCTCGTGAAAAACAATGGTAATCTGCATACTCTTTTGTTGCTTCTACATTGCAGACAAATGGATATTGTATTTCCCCTGGAACTCTATAATGGTTTAAAACCTTTCTGTAAACTATGCTGGCTCTTAATAAAAATGATTTGTCGAAACCTTCAAATAAAATGGACTGTTTGCCAGTGCCCTAATCAGTTGTTACTTGATTTCCCCATCCATATCATCTTAAATATGCTTTTTTTCTCTCTTCTCATTCAAAATTATTCCTATTGATGCAGGGAATTGCATAAGGGATAAACTCTTCAACCTTTGTTCTCTTGTGATTTATCATACCACGGTCTGTATAATGTGTGCCTCTTGGATGCTGATGATAGAAAGCAAAATGATCCAAACATACTGCAATTATGTCTTACTCGTACATGACATTTATTCTATGACATTCTAATTTAAGTGTTTCCGGAGATCCCTGTCCTTAAGATGTGACAAATCTGATATCCATTACAAGCCAAAATGAATAAATTCTATTAAAATATGTATCTGTGGTTTCTAAAATAACTGAGAGAAAGCAGGCTCAAAATGAAGGTTAACAGTTGTAGCACTGGTGGTTTAGATATTGTCACAGATTTTTGGAATTGGAAAAAAACAGTTCCTTGCCGATTATTATGTAGTATGTATTATAGGTTAAATGTATCACACAAATGTGAATAGAAGCATTCAGAAGGAAGAGAAGGACTTTGAGTACTCAAAAAACCCTAGTTTGATCTTTAGACAAAAGCATAGCACAAATACCTAGGGACTATATGCTATACTTCCCACGTGTCACATATATGTTATTTTATGCAAGTACTGATACGTTTATGCTTAATAGCTTTGACTGCAAATACATGGACACGATTTTTTGAATAAAGGTGTTTTTTTTTTTCTTTTTTCTGTTTGAATTCAGACTTTGATTGATGTATACTTAAGTTCTTGTATTTGTAACAGGAATTACAAACAGGGAATTGACACCTGTAATTTACTTTTGAACTACAGCATAAGCAAGTCTGTGTGATAAAGAACAAAATATTTCAGACATCGCAGAATTGGAAAGTGAAACAATGGAGGTTGATTATAACATCTTTTTCTCCTCTTCTTGTAGAAGCACAACACAATTTCTCACTCAAATGCCTAACACTTCCTCTACGCACAGTGTATACAATCTTTACCTGAATTAAAGCTATTTAGATATTTTCTTTTTTTTTGCATCACCAATTTTTGGTATAAGACCTTATGTATCATTTACTGCACACTATGCAACCCTTTGCCCATCACAGCCCTCTTAATTTCCTTATAAAATTTTCAATGGGGCTGTAGCTTCCTTTATAGAACCTTATAGTTCCTCACTATTTCTTTCACCTTATTTATTATTTACGGGAAACAGTAGAGAAAAACTGTATATTTTTCTGAAAATGAATTTGATACACAGAGAGATTGTAGTCAACAAGTGTTTAGGTAGAGATGTTTAGACATTCCTTGACTACGTACTTAACAATTTACAGCATACAGAGTGTTCAGAGGACAGTGTTTTTCATCTATGGCACCAACAGCTTGTCACTGCAACAAGTCAAACCTCCAGTTGCTTTACTGCAGAAATAAGGAGCCTGATTCTGGGAAAAAACACCAACGAAAGGTACCATTTCAGTGATCCATGACAAGCAAAGACATAGAATGCATCTCTCCATGATTCTCTTCAATTTTTCAGATTAAAAGTTTTAATTGGATGCTCCTAATTTCATTTTCCTGAAATAATTTCTCGCTTCATTTCCCTCAGTTTTTAACTTCTATAATGAAAGAGCTAGTAAACTGATAGACAAGTCTCTTTTACTGCACAAACATTTTTAATCTCCAGAACAGGTTTATCTTTTACACTAAATGAGTCAAGGCACTTGTGGAAAATATTATACAACTAGGTAGTTATAGAAATGAAAGGTATATTACAATTAAAATATTTGTGTAAAAACTGATCTAATTTAAAACAGTTTAGGAAAATATATGGTTAGAATTCTTGCAGGTTCCTTTTGAGACAGAATTTCAGACAGCACAAAATTAAATTAATGACTAGATCTTATATTTTGAAGTTAGTAGAGATGATGGCATCTGAGGTAGAAAATATTGATATGTGATAAAACAAAGATTGCAGGTTGGTGTATTTTCTGATTGCAGGCTGGTTTAGGCAGTCTTGGTAACCAAGAGTTTGACTGACTGCTAGAATGTTTGAGCTCTACAGGTAGGGTAAGGATTTGTGTAATGGAGGAGTTTTATGGAACGTTTGCTTCAGTGGGCATGGTGATTGGCTGAAAATAATTTAAGTGGAGATTAAAGACAATTTTCCTGAAAAAAAAAAAAAAAAAGTTTATGACTAGTCTATGTGAAAACAAATGGTAGGAAGAAAACCGTGAAAGAATGGCTCATGATTACCCTATGAACAGTAGGACTTACTAGGCTACCGTTAGTATTTATGTTAGGTTTTGATTCCAGGTTATATATGCTAAAAACCTCTTAAATGGTTCAAGTGACTGGTTATGTTTCAAAATCAAAGGAAGAAAAATAACTCTAATCCTCATTCCTGCTCCCATCCATTTGATTTTAGTTAATATTTTCCTATGACAAATTCAATCTCAATTTGCACCCCCAGAAAACCTACTGTTGTGATGACTAGAGCAACTGCCGGCTCCTACTGTGAGATACAACCAAAATCATTATTCTCTTCACTAAGATCTGTGTTAACTGACAGTTTCTTCTCTGTTTCTTTTCTACCTATAATCATCTCCTTAATATCCTGACGGTTCATACAATGTTTATTTGTACATTAAATGCTTAAGACCCTGTACAGTTTTTCTCTATATTTTTGTCAGTTCTAAGATTAACAGCAATACTACTTGAATCTTAAATCATAATACATGTAACAGTCAGGATTTATTTAAACATAAAAATCAATATTTTACTTCTGACACTAAAGAATTAGCTAGAAAGCTTGTCTTGGAAAAAAACAGTTTATTAATGCAAAGGGATGGACAAAACACATTTGCAAACAGATATACTAGCCACATGTGCTAGTATATGATTTGAAAATAGTCAGCAGTCTTTCATTTACAAATGTGCTTCAAATCTGTACCAGTTTAGTATGTAAGCTTAGTATCAGTTTGTTTGTATCATTATTTGACTGTTCATCACATTAGAGTGTAGTTTGTGGATCAGTGAAGATGACAGACAGCCATCCATGTCTCTTGATGACTTTATCAAGCCTTAGTTTTCATGGCTCCCATCTTTTAGAAGACCATGAATTTGAAGTCACTTGACCTGAGAAGATGGATATGCACCTGCAGACTACTGTTTCAAGAAGAGATTATAGTTTTTAAGAAGACTATTTTATTACATTGTAAATCTCATATACAATTCAGTGACAGGACAATCATTTCTGCATGTCAAAGTAACAGAGGATATTAAAGAAAAACCTAGAGGAAGTGAGATCAATCAGTCAATAAAACATAATTTTGCAACAATTCAGAATCACAGAATAGTTTGTGTTTAAAGGCTATTTAGTGCAACCCCCCTGCAATGAGCAGAGACATCTTCAACTACATCAGGTTGTTCAGAGCCCTTTCCAACCTGTCCTTGAATGTTTCCAGGAATGGGGTGTCTACCACCTCTCTGGGCAACCTCTTACAAGGCTTCACTACCCTCACTGTAAAGTCTTTTTCTTATATCTAGTCTGAATTTACCCTCTTTGCAGGTAATATTAAATCAAAATCATTGCAGGTAACAGTTAATTATCAAGTTTATTGAGCACTTTACCTACTTAGAATCCTGGAATACCTAGGATCTAGTGATAAGGTGACATCTACCTAGCATACTCACTTGTAAAAAACATTTTTGTTAATAGCTAAGGTAATAAACTGGGGAGATAAATAAATTACATAACTCTTAAAGGTTCTGAGAAGATCTAATATGGAACTCAACAGAGAAACATAAATGCAAAGAAATTTTATAACCATAAGTAAAAGATCAGATACTAGCTCTTCCTTAGTTATTTCACCTATTAAAAAAAAACCCCAAACCTCTGTTTTACCTTAGAAAAATATAGGAACCCGAATTTATATTTGAAGGTGGTATGCTATATATAGATAATAAAGATTATCCTTTATTCCTTTTCTCCTCTCTGTCATCACTGCATGATTTTCTCCTTGATGGACATTTTATATCTTTCTGCTTGAAAAATAATGTTTGAAAAATATTATTTTGAAAAATATGGGTAAAATCGATAAATAAGGTTAAAGAGTAGATCCTTCTAAATTTGATATTAAGATTTTAACGTTTCTGTGCAACATTTAGGTCATGCACTTCTTTGTTTATGGTGTCATTAAAAAATGCATCTTTCTCTCTCTCCTCCCACAGCTAATATATAATCTATTAGGACTGTGTCCATTTCTCTTCAGTGTCTCATATATTATCCTCAGGTCAGTAGTTTTGGCTTACTTAGATTCCATTTTCTGTTTGAGATGCCACAGACAGCTGTAAGTGCTTCAGGTAACAATATACTTACCAGGTTTACATTCTTGAATGTTTCCTGATGTAAATCATCCCTTAACTGTACCAAATGAAGCTGCAGTCCACACAAGCACACATCTTAAGCACACATATTAATACTGTTTAGCATGGTTCCTTTACAGCAAGTCTATAGTCTGTCCTAGTTCAGAGATCTCTATTCAAACAGCTTTTAATGAATTTAAAGTGCCAAATTACATAAAGTTCATGTGCAAAATACCCTTTGACAACACCAATGTGTAGTGATCAAGTACGTACACAATTTCATAAGAAAACAAAAGTTTATACATGTTTCGCACAAGAAAATAGCATAAAACAGTGTGTAAGAAAATGTGTAAAATATAAACATACTATAAAGAAATCGTGTTTCTTTGGATGGAAATTGCACACATGTGTAGATATATCATCTTACGTACAATGAAGCAGATAAACAATAGGTTAATAGTTTAGGAATAAAATTAGTGAATTAACTATAAAACTGTACTCATATTACATTACCTTATCTTCCAAGGAAGAACCTGATTTCCTGTTAGTGTAATGTCTTCAGAAGTGTGTCAGTTTGGGTGAGATTCAGTGCAGGAGTCCACATGTGAGCTAGGTATCTCAGGACTACTTATGGTGTGGGAATATCTACACAATACAGTCAATAGCATCTAAGAAGTGTCTCAGCTCATTCTAAACCAGACATCTAGTCTGGCTGGTTAACCAAAGGCCCTCCAGGCTCCTCTGAATGTATTGATTGTAAAAGGAGCTTAGATACTTAAGTCTCCTCTAGATATCTACACTGAGGTACTTTAGTCTGAAACTAATTTCCTTCCTTTGTGCAAACAAAAGTCTTACAGAATGTTCATATCTGCCCAAGTGTTTATGACTGAATACATTCTGATCCTCTATCCAATCACTGCTATAAAAAAATAAAAAAGTAATTCTTCTGGCCTCTTACCTAAAAAAAAAACCCAACCAACCAACCTACCAAACAAACAAATAGAAAACACCTAACAAAACTATACTGTACTTCATATTTTGACTGCACATGTAGTAGGACTTTGGCTGGAAAATCAGAATAAATTTTTTAATATTTGGTGAAACTCCAAAACTTGTATTAGTCTTAGAATGAGAACCAGGAAGGATATTTAAAAGAAATAAAAATCCAATAATTCAATGCAGGAAGAAAGGAAAGAAGCAAACAAGGAAGAAAGAAAAGGAGGAAAGTTAATTTCTAGGGCAAGTTTATATAAAAGAAGCTGAAAAATGCAGATTTTGAGAGTTGTTCAGAGAAAGCCACTCAAGAACAGATTTTCTACTCTCCACATTTATTCTCACAATCAGTTTCTGAAAATCTATGTGGTAAAGGATAATAGACTTGCTTTTTTTGACTATTATGTCTGAGTAAGATACAGAGACATCTGGAGAACTCTTAAAGAGAGTTTTGAATCATCAAAGGATTATTCAGGTTGGAAGGGAGCTCAGGAGCTCTCTAGTCCAACCTACTGCTCAAAACAGTGTCAGCTAGGAGGCCAGATCAAGTTCTTGAGGGTTTTGTCCAGTCAAGTCTTGAAAATCTCCAAGCATGGAGATTGCACAAGGTCTTTGGGTAACCTGCTCCACTGTTTGACTATCCTTATAGTGGAAAATACTTTTCCTCCTATCAAGTCAGAACTTCTCTTGTTTCCCTTTATTACTGCTGTTTCTCATTCTCCATCCATATACCATCTGGTGAAAAGCCTGGCTCAGTCTTCCTAATAACCTCCATATAGGTTCCAAGTTCCCCCTAGACCATTTCTTCTCTAGTATGAATAAGCCTCAAGTCCCTCACAGGACAGACGCTCTAACCCCACAGTCTTGGTTTGTCAGCTTCTTTTTTCATACTGCAGGAGCCAAAACTGAACTCAGTGGTCTAATGGATGCTGAGTACAGTATGACAATCACTTCCTTCAGTGTACTGACTGTGCTCCTGTTCATACAGTCCAGGATGTTGCTGGACTCTTCTGCTCTCAGGGCACACTACAGCCTCATGCTGAAACCAGGCCACCACCATGGGCACCTAAGGCCTTTTCAGCAGAGATGGTCACTAGCCACACCACTCCCAGGCTGTAAGCTGAGGATTTATCCCAGCAAGGATATAGTTATTTTTTCCCATATGGAGGACTTTACATTTTCCCTTGCAGAATTACCCATGCTTTCTGTTAGCCCCACCTCACACCCCTGCCTAGGTCCCTCTGGATGGCAGCCCTGCCCCTGAATGTACAGAGTGGTGCTGATTCGTTCCTCCACATCTCCCTCTACCACCTCTCTCAGTTTGGTGTCATCTGCAAACCTGATGAGAGCACATTCTTTTGCTTTGTCCAGGACTTTGATAAAGGTGTTAAAAATACACTATGATAAATATACTACAAATGCACCAGCAGAGAATTAGGATTTGTAGGCCACCCTGTCCCATCTCCAGTTAAGTTCCCACTTTACAAAAGTGTCTCTCTTTACTAGGACGTGAAAAAGGCTAGCAGAGAGGACTACTTGACTTCTACAAGCTTTTTGAGTGAGAGGAACACTCTACTAGCTCTCTCTGTTTTTATAAGCTTTCCTTGTGATGCCAAGAATGGTTTTCTCCAAGTAGAGAATAAAACATACTGCTACAAGGTTCCATTTCCTTGCTCCTTATCTATCCTGCCTGTCTGTCCTAGTAGTTCCTGTCTCTCCCTGTCACATGCTGTCCTTGTATTGTCCTTCAATTCTAGCATATCTGTTACCATACTTGCAAGAAAATCCAGACTCTACATGAGTTCTGATGTTTGTCCCTACCTCATATTCTGTCTGCCTTAGCTTTTCCTTAACAGCACGTCATTAATATTCTCTTTTATACTTAATTTCTTACTTTCTTGTATTCCTCCACCTTATTCACCCTGACCTGCGCTCTGAAATGCACTAAGACTTTTTAAGTGGGGTATTTACAGCAGTGAACAAGCAGGTTTTTTGAAAGAACTCCCCATGATTTGTGAACCTGTGCTTGAGAAATAATGAAATAATTTGTAAGCTTATTGTTGAGAAGACCATACAAATAAGTCACAGCTGCTGAAGAAGTCACTCCAGCTCCTTTAAAATGCTTACACAATAGCCCTTTTGAGAAAAATCACTATTGTGTCTCTCAGCTGTGTAATCTATTTCAGAACCTCAGGTGTCTTTAAAACCAAGTGTTTCTTACACTTTAGAGATGGACTTTCTTTTTCTTTTCCATGGATAAAGCTTTCCAGGGCAGTAGCCTGGCCTTTCAGCCTGTCTCTGTGGAAAGGAGCACACTGCACTACTGATCATGTTTCACCGATTAGGTTACTAAATAGAGACTTTTGGTGTCCAAGGGTGCTAATCTAGCAGCTTTCACCAGTGGTGCAGTTTACTGAAAAAATACATGTGTGAAAAACAGAAGTGCTAAAGTTTTCCATGAAAAGCTGGTACTTCTTTTGAATACTTGAAAAGAAGCACTGTATGGGGAAATAATATAAAAATTAGACTAATTAATTATTAATAATTAATAATTTAAAAATTAGACTGAATTAAAAGCTTGCATAAGCTACATTTCAGAAAATAATTTCCTCGTGCACAGCAGAATTATTGTTTATCGAGTTTGGGGTTGTGTAGCTGCTGCTGCTTGTCCAATATTCTTGTCAGAAAAGACTCATCAAAATCAAACCAACCCATTCCTTTTAACAAGCAAAATCTAACCAGGTTTACAATTCAGCTGCCTTTTTAAAAATATGTTACATTTATCTTAAACTGAAATAATTTTGCTTTTGTCCCCCTGAGCCTTCGTATCGCTTCTGCATTATCTTCCCACACCATGCCACATTCCATTGTAAGTCTGCCTACAGCATCACAGGCTTTGTCCTGATCATGCTGATAATATGCAAGCTTCCCTGTTGCTAATTCTGATTTCAATTAAGTGATACAGAAGGAGACTCCAGGGCCCCAGACAAAGGTCTCTTAAAAAGAGTTTTTAGACCACAGACTTTATTCCCCCAAGGTATTCTACTATTTTTGCAATGGGCTCTTCTGGACCCAGTTGCTTTCCATCTTTGTCTTTTCCTCTCCCCTCACAAAATTTCTAACAGTTCAATGAGAGGCCAGGGAAAAAAAATAGGAAAAGAAAAAGGAAAAGAAAAAAAAAAAAAAACACAAAAAAAAAAAAAAAAAAAAAAAAACAAAAAAAAAAAAAAAAAAAAAAAAAAAAAAAAAAAAAAAAAAAAAAACCAAGAAAAAACCAAACGGGAGTTAGAAAGTTGAGCAGTTCATATAACAATCAAATTTTGTGAGTACAGATCAAAAGCAGAGTAATTCTGTTAGTGTTATGGCCATTAACGATGTTCACATAAACTCACCTATGAAAAATCAATCTTATATTAAGACACACATTATGATTAAATGAACAATTGGAATATAATGCTTTCTCAACCCAACTCATTGCATCAGACAAAGATGAAAAGCTTCAATGTAAGGTACCTTTGTTTCGCAGAAATTACCACTGACAAGACCAATACAATTATAAGCAAGTTACACAATTATCCCTAAATGATCAGGAGTACTGATTGCTGATTTGGCATATGACACAATTGTATCAAGTGCTTATATCCTGCAGGTTTTCAAAAGCTTAATGTTGATAAACTTCATTATCTCTTTTGTTCAGATGAATAAACTGATACTTTAAGAACGCAGTAATCCAGAATGACATTCAGAGTAAAATTTATCCCTTCTCAACTATTAATTATAACTTTTGTTTATGGTCTTAGTCTGCCTTCCCTTTATGTTATCTATATTTCCTGCACAACTCAAGTACTTAACTATGATACAATGAAGGACCAATGTCTTCCATTTTTGAAAGGTTTTTACTAGGAACTTCAAGTCTGGTTGATTTAATCTAAGAAGAATTTAACAGTCATTAAAGAAAATCCTTTTAAAAATCACAATTTGGGTCAAACTTCTGTTTATGAATAAAGTGATTTGTCTGTACAGTAATTCTACAGTGCTGCTTTGTCATTTGATTACACATACACTCCCTCACACAAAGCTAGAACAGGAATAATTTCTTTTTCCTGTTTATAGGCAAAATGGGATTTTCATTGTGTACCTCAAGACAATTTTCTTGTACATTTTTCTGAAAGTACAATTTAATAAATATTTATTGATAGTTTTAACACTTCCCATGGGAGAATGTTAATCATGGCTAAATCAAGTCTTTCCTCCCACCACCTGCAGAAAGTGGAAAATAAAGTCAAGAAAAATGGATCTCTAATTGCTGATGGATGGTAGTTTGTTCTCTACGATCAATAAGGGAGGTTTCAAATAACACTTCCTTACAATGTAAAAACATTTATTTGGTTTATCTTTTTTCTCCATATTTTTCTTTTACTCTTTGTCTTTTTTTACCTCACATTCATCTCAGTTCTTTGGACCTTAACTGTGTGGACTGATATGGCTCAAATAGATTGCAACAAGTTGATGGAGTAAGCATCTTTGCCTTTATGTTTTAAAAGATGCAATATTAAGAGCTGTTTAAATGTGTCAGTTCCTTGGGTTTTCCTGAGTAGCTTAAAAATCAGCTTTCTGTATTGATGAACTTCCAATTTGGTGCTTTATATGACTGTGTTTTGTTTCCTTCTTTTCATCAGATTAAGTTACTACTGTTGTAAAAAATGCTGTGGCATTCACTTGAGCTGAATGAGGTTAATTTGTGCATATATAATTTTCAGCCATAACTGCAGTTTTGAAAATCTGTTGCTTGTACTCACTGATAATGGCAGTACTTTTAAAACAATTTTCTAACAACATGTCATCTTTTTTTTTCCCACTCTCTCTTCTGAGTCTTTTCCTTGAATCATTTTAGGACGGAAGTCAAGAATTTTCAGAATATTGAAAATATATGTAGAAATACAACTAGTTAAAAATTAAAAAAAAATAACCTCTACCCACCATCAGATACTCGGTGAATTAAAAATACCATTATGTATTGCCAGGAAAAGATCTAAATTGGATAAAGGGAAGGAGGAAATATCAAACTAGGTATGATATTGTTTACACAGACTCTGGTACTGCAAGCAGGTATTAAATATGCTCCTACTTCTGTTTACATCAAAGACAAACCATTCTTTGTTCTGCAGTTGTGCAGGATCAGGACCAGAGAAAATAGAAAGGCAGGACTGTGATAAACTATGGAACCAAATGATAAATTGTGTTTAATGATAACTGTGTTTACTCTGCACTTGTGACTATATTCCATTGCATTCTGCTCACTGATCCATCTCCCTTAAGGTTCTTTTTGACATTACAAGCCATAAGAAACTTCAAATATATTCTATCTTCCTTTTCTAAAGCAACATGTCATGTCTTTTTCCCCCCAGAATTATCCTAACCCAAAACTTAGGGCAAAAATGTGAAAGTAAGTCTTTTACTAAAGATAATTTCAAGGATCAATGTTTTATCACTGGTTTTGGATGACGGCTGTGAATGAATATGCAAAAAGCATGCAGTTCTGGAAGTTTAATAGGAATTAGATTAATCATGATTTAAATATTTAAAGTATTTGAAACATCCTTTTTTCAGGAATTTAGAAATTTGCCAAAATACTACTTAAGGTTAAAAAAGTAAATACATGAAATAAAGTGTTTTGGCAAAGCAGAATGAAAAATTTTTGTTATGTGGTGGAGTGATAAAACTGAAAATAATTCTATAATCAACATATTTTTCTTTTTCCTTGTTGTTATTGGAAAAAAAAATATGCTTCAGTTTGTTTTTCTTGTAGCACAGAAAAAAAAAGAAATTCTTAATTATGCTGCAATGTTCGTAATTCTGTAAAATGCTTAAAAGAGCTTTACATTAGTTGAAAACTGATATTTTCAACTTTCATATCAGCATACGCACTTGCATTTGGGATTGTGAAATTCTGGGGTAATTGCATAGCTGGAAATAGCCCTCTGGAAAACGAATCAGTGACAACCTCATACTCCTTTTTGATGTGGTTTGCTTATCTGTTAAAATATCCAGATAACCAAGATTTTTGAAACATTTTGTAAATTCCTTTCTGAATTTCATGGGATATTATATTAGCTAATCAAGAGTTCATGCAAAACATTGACAAGGGTTCATTTCAGAGTACCTTTGTGTGTAGACCTCATGAATGCTTATCAATAAAACTTCATAAAATAGCATGCTATTATTTATTGCTAACATTATGGCATTATAAAGCAATGTTAACGTAGAATTCTAATACCTCTTCACACTGGATAAAAGCTGTATGTTGCAAACCTGGTTTGTTCCACAGTAGATTTAGTTGATTTTAGCTACATAAGCAGCTTTTTAGCTAAGAAATAAGGAGTGTGTGAATTTTACCTCTGCTGTTGGGATGAACTGAAGGACTGGACCATGCAACTCACAGAAACAGCTGTGGATTTTCTCTCTCAGCAAAGTTATACAACACTATGTAATAAACTGCATTCTTTCTTCCTATAGCTGCTGCAATTTCAGGAATGCAGAACGTTTTACAAAGGTGAGTATAGTTTGATTTCATAGCAGTATTTCATTCCCAGTGGTGCTATTACAGCAAGTTTATGTCTGCATATTATATTTGTATGTAACAGTATGCTTCAAATATGTCTGTTTTGAAATCTATGCTTTCTTTGCTCCTTTTTTTCTCCATCCAGATAAACTGATTTATAAAAAAGTATCCTCCTTGTACCAAGGGGTTAATGACTCCCCAGAAATAGTAATTCTTAACAGTGGTTATTCCAAGATGACCCGAAAATAAAATTTTAATCCTCTAATTTCAAACCCCATTAATTTAAGACTTGGGCAGTATATCACTCTTCATCCATGACTTTGATGTTCAGATTTTTTCTTAAATTCCTTTCAGGAAGTCTCTGCACTTACGCATACAAGATTCTTTGTTATCACACCAAAGTTCAACAGAAGCTCATTCTGTGTAATGTTAAAAGAGAATTTCAGTGGCCCAAATTCCTAACTAACTAACTAAGCTGTAAAAGATAAACAACAAAACAGCATTTTCTGGAGTTTTATTCAGCTATACATGAAAAACAGGGGAGAAAAGAAAATTCTTCCAACTCTATAGTAATTACCTTATACTTAATTACATTTAAATTAGTGTTCATGTAATAAAACCTAGGTGCTCAGATCTTTTGAACCAGTTTTTCTCTTTTCCAAGTTCCAGCAGATGATAACTGAGAAATGGTCACTGTGTGTTTTCTGCTATAGTAGCATTTTAGTGCTCTAGGAGGAGGTGCCATTAAGTCATTTTACATAAGAAGGCAAACTCCTGCCAGATGAGTAAGTAATCTAGCAAAAGGATGCTTTCCCACTTCTGTAGTTCACTGATGAATGGGCTAGACTTTTCTTTCTTGACACTGTGCTGATACATAAGCACTGAACCACGGTAATCACTTAACAAGGTTTTGTTAAGGACCTAGTGAATTGTTGCTTCTAAAACATGGCTGTATATTTTACCAGCTAAGATGTGTCTGTCTGAGGTGATGGGAAAGCACAGATTTCAAGTAGCAGGTTCATGCCACAAAACATCATTTGCAGAGCATAAATGTCAGATATAAAATCAAAGGAGAATTATACATGTAATTAATGTATTTTGTCACTGAGAATACTAACAAATAGGTTTACAGTCTTGAAGGATAGATATGCATGTCTAGAAACTCAATAATTCCCCAATACAAAAAATATACAGAGTATACAAACATTATATACAAAGTATACAAAGATACACAAGCTGTGTTTTGGCTTTAGTCTGAGAATAATGCTGATACCACACCAATAATTTAGTTGTTGCTAAGTCGTGCTTACCCTGACCAAGGACTTTTCAGTCTCATGATCTGCCAATAAGGAAGAACACAAGAAGCCAGGAGAGACAGGACACCTGACCCAAACTAACCAAAGGGATATTCCATACCACAGCACATCATGCCTAGTATATAAACCCTGGGAGTCATCCGGAAGAGACCGGGATGTTGCTTGGGACGGTCTGGATGTCAATAGTGGGTGGTGAGCCACTGCATTGTGCATCACTTGGGTTTTCAGAATTTTTATTTCTTTCTTTTTTTTTCCCCCTATTATTATTATCAGTATTATCAATATTGGTATTATTTCTATTATAACTATAGCTTATATAATTTCAATTATTAAACCTTTCTTACCTAAACCTGTGGATTTTACATTCTTCCAATTCCCCTCCTCATCCTGCCTGGGGTGGGGCAGGGAAGAGGGGGGCTGAGTGAGCAGCTGCATGGCATGTCATTTCTGGCTGGGTTTAAACCATGATAAAGCATTAAAACAAGTTTGTTGATGTGTTTATTAACCCATATTTCATTTTCATCACAGATTTTTCCACAATAAGAAAGAATCCTCGCATGGTCATGAGTTATAATATGCAGAGTTACAACATGTAGTGAAGACTTTATTCATCTTTCACAAAGAGCTACAGTATTTTCTATATCTGCCAGAACAGATATTCCTAGAAAGTCAGAATCATACATTAAAAGTTCTGAATATCTTCTGCATTGTTGTACAGAGGCAGTGGACAATTCCTGCAGCAAATCAGGGGTACTGCTCCCAAAGGACAAAACAAAGCCTAAACCAAGAAACCATCTCACATATTATCTTCTTCTGCTATCATTCCTGTATCTTCCTCTCAATGCTCCTTCCTCTGTGTTCTCTTTCATAGTATCTTTTCTCCAAAGAACAGTTCTTGCTGATCTGCTATTGTCCAAACAATTAAAGAGTTTAGACAAAACAAGCAAGACTTGTAAGAAATTAGTAAAATCTATTTTATTCCTAAATGCATAAGATTAACCTTTTTTCTTACACACTTTTTCCAATCCCCACCAGCACCACCAGAAATAAATGTTTGAATGACAGGCTACTCCTTAAAATCCTGCAACTAAGCTTACAATCTCTGGCACCAACCATAAATTCAAAGTGTGAAATGGGATTATTTCATTCCCAGAGAATTAGTGTCTGTGTTAATAGAGTTCTAAATATATAAACATATAAATGCAGGAAAAAAAAATCTTAAATGGGCTTTCACTGCCAATTATTTCCAGTGTAGACCCGGGAAACCAGCCAGGTTTGTTCACTTTGGGGAGAAATGCTTCAGATTTCTCCATGGTTGGACTTTCCATTTAATATTCCATGCAGAAAAACACGCAGGTCATGGGTTTTATCAAGCTTTGTCAGATTTCTAAAGCATCACGACTTTCTCCTTTTCTGCTTCCCTCTTGGATTTTTATGTAGTGTAGTGCAGATGCCAAACAGGGGGTCTTCAGGGGGTGTTTAATTTGGAACACAGCCAGCTTCAAAAACTTGTTAGGACAACATTTCGTCTAGAGAGTGATACACTTCTCTACAGTTAGGGAAAATAAGCTTCAAGATTCTTGGTTTCTTGAACTTGAGCCAGATCTGTCAGTGAATCTCTTATTCAGCAGAGCAGAGTTTTACTTAAACAATACACTTCAGGAAATCACAGACACTGATCTTTACGGGTTTTCTTGTTCTAAGAAGATCTTGGAACTACTGTTGTCTCTCGAAAGGTGATCTGAGGCCGAAAGTTATCAGCCTATGTGAAGTTAGTTGAGCTATTTTGAGTATATTGAATTGCTAATGTGCATTAAACTCTGAAATTGTGTGTTCCAAAATTGTTAAGCATCTGATTTCCTCCCTGAAGTGCACCACAGTTCAGACAAAGCTAATATTTTCTCTATTCTTTCCTCTTTTTTGTTACGTCTTATCTCATATATATACTCATACATACTCATCTATATTTATGAATTAAAATCTACATTATGTCTACAGAAAAGAAATCCTAAATTAGTAACTACTAATTACTTGATTCAAATAGTGGGAGATGAATCCAGATGACATATATGTCTCAGAGAGAAAGAAAATAAATTTGTAAACACCTATCATCTGAAGTAATACCTGATTTTTTATTTTTGTTTGAATTAGTGAATTATATCTTTGAAATACAAATATTTTATTGAGCATTAAGCAAGATAAGTGATTTAACTCTTAAGAAAAAGAACTTAGTAAAAGAAAAAGCAAAATTACACAAACTTCTGATTCAAATCTAGAGCTGAAAAAATATTTCACAGAATTTTCTAGCTAAATTTTCTGAAAATGTGTTATAAACATGATTCAGCTTTGTTTCTATTTTATGGCCATTTTCTGTGTGAATATTTTAACACATATATTGATGGCAGGAAAAACACCAATGAGAAAAACATAAACAAATACAATGTGTACAAGAAGGAAATTCTAAATTACTAAGTACTTCATTATGAGTATTTGGGGTACTACCAGATTTTAAACCTTTACTCCTCTAAAAACATACTGCTTGCATTTTTACACAATAAAAATCAATTAACACACAATCTGGATGTGGAAATGTTTGCACATATTTCTAAATGACATCAGTTTGAATGGAATGTTAATTCATTCTTAAGTGTATTGCTAAACGGGGTCCATGCTGACCTTTAGAGACTAAATATACATAAGCTTATGAACAATCTACATGTTAAGATTTACATTCAAGATATAGTCTATGAATACTTTCTTAAGAGGAAACATTCGAAAAATGCAATTTGATCAGTTCATGAACAGAAAAACAGACCAAGCTAATTAAATAACTATAACCTTAAGATCTACAGAGCTGAAATTATTTTGCAAGTAGAGAAAATGCAACTGCCAGGCATGGACTGGTGGGGGGCTGCTTGC
>JANHGB010096996.1:0-34178 GCA_026283785.1 Coracopsis vasa
CCGGTTCTCCTCAGCCCTGGCTGCCGGGCACCGTTTGTCCTTCCTCACCCAGGCTTTCCACGAGGCGCCCGCCCGTGGCTGAGGGGCTCAGCTCTGCCCTGCGGTGGGGCCGTTGGGGCCGGCTGGGGCCGGCTGGGACCGGCTGGGGCCGGCACCGGTCAGCACCGACCACTGCGCACAGGGGACAGCACATGGGCACCTGCACCTGGTACAAAGACTTCCAAATGTTTTCATCTCCATATAAAATACATGTATGCAGTGTACATGTATATTATACATACGTATAATCCAAATACATGTGTAAATACATACATACGGTTTAATTACATGACACAAAAGAGCTGTTCCTCCCTATAAACCGTGTTTGCTTACGGAGCTAAGAGACCTTATTTCTCTCTTCCACACCAGCCAGACCACCAGCTCTCACAGATCAGGCACAACATGATCTTGTGCATTTCACTATGCAATCACCATGAAAGAGGCCTCTACAAGTAGTGCTTGAGGTAGGAGATAAATCAGGATGAAGTACCCTTCGTCTTTTCACTGACTACTTGGATAGCTCTTCTAAGGATTATTTCATCCACTACTGACATTCACTTAAATCTTTTATTTTGGGATATCTGTTGTTATTTAAGACTGCCTGATCTCTGGAAACTGCAAGTGGAATATTGGTCTTTCTGTACTAACTCTCCTCTCAACACCCCTTTATTCCCAGATTGCTATTTTTATCTACAGTTTAGCTCCATGCAATTTAGGGATAATAAAAATATATTAACTAGTCCAGTACATTTTCTATAAATGTGCCCCTGCTCCCTTGAAGTGCCTGGTATAGGCTTGCTTTCTTTTCAAACACACAGATCAGAAACATTTTTAGTAGAGACAATTAAGGAGCTTTCAAACTGTTAATAGTTCTGGTGAGACCTCTTTTTATTCCTGGGTCACATGGCTCAAAACTGCTTTGTGCCCTGTGTCCATTTAATCTGGGCAAAACCTAAATTGCGGGAGAGATGCTGACCACATGAAGCTCTAGGTTCCTACATTCCTAGTTGCCTATGCTGGAGCCAGTTTAAAGAAGGCAGCAGCTCTCTGTGTATCTGGGTTTCCTTCCCACCATGGTTCACACCAGGTCCATTCTTCTGGCATCAAAGAATAGCAGCAAAGTGCCACAGCAAATGAAAAGCACCACAGGTTCTGGAACTTAGAGTTAGCCATGATGGCTTGGAATCCAGCCCTTTACATTTATCTGATAAGCATTTTAGTGCCAACATCTACCCCTTTTCAGGCTTGTGATACCTTGAAGGATGAAGGGGGCACCTGAGTGTAGAAAAATACTGTACTTTTATTGTGCACAAATAAGAAGATTTCCCCTCCCCCCTTAAAATTATCAGTTACCTTTATCAGTTGAGAAATGCATCAGGAATTCAGTTTCACAATCTCTGCTTGAGAACCAAGAGCACTGATGAGCAATATACTCTTATTTTTCATGCTTAAGCTGTTGTAATTCTCTTTTAACTGGCCTTCCCACTAGGCAAATTTAATGCCTTCAAGCTGCACGAAACTATGTGGCTCATCTTCCCATTGGGAGTAAGCCAAATCTACATATTTTTCCTTCATGGCAGTAAAGCTCTGCAGTGATTTCAAAATGTCACATTTTTTAAAGCAATCTGTGGTCTGTCTCCAGGACCTGCTGATAGCATATTCCCAACAGTTCAAGCAAGAAGAACCTCTCAAGTATCCTCAGACATAAGTAGAAAGATTTGTTAAAGCTTCCTCATTTAATTCACACACACAGGAGTATCTTTGAAACCATGTAATATTTGACAGTAGATTTCTTCTTTGCATTCCACACTTACATGAAAGGACTTTTTTATTATTGCTATTTGGTCTTGAGTATTTTAACTTATAAGTGGCCTAACAGATATTTTTTAATGTGGTTTAAAACATACTTTGGGGCTGAGAACATCTCTGCCAACTTTTAGCCCAGATTAATTTTTTATGGCTTGGTGGGGTTTGTAAGTGAGACTGGTACAATCTTAGCTTGGTAGCACAAATAAGCCTCTTATATCTTTTTCCCCAAAAGTGAAGTTGGAGCTTGCAAAGAGATGCTGGATCAAAACCATACAAAAACTCTGCCCTCTCTTTATTTATAGGAAGAACAAACTGCAAGCACTAATGCTTCCTTAATGTATTCCTTAAGGTGCCTGAATAATCTCTGCATTTTGGAAGGACCAACTACAGTCTTTTTATATGAGATTAATTCCACCTCTGTGCCCAGTCTGTCTTTGGCTTCTATGATGTTGAGGCTAATGTGAAGAACACCAAATGCAATCATGGGATTTTCTTTTGATGGCACAGACATCTGTCAACTAGAAATTAGGCTAGAACCATCATTCATTTTGCATAGGCCACCCAAAGGTAATAATTCTCCGTTAGTATTGATTTGGAATACATTTGAACCCTTGACCTCTGATATGAGAGTCCTCATACCAAATCCCAACCTACTTAGGTGTCTATTCAATCATCTGTAAAATGAGACAGCTTGCGTATTTTTAACCATCATGTTTCCTGTAGTATTGAGGCTGGCAGAAAAGTTGTTGGTTTCCCTTCTTCCTCACTGCTTTCACTCCTGCCTACCCACCACCACCACCAGTCTTTGCCTCTCCTGCAGGAACTGACAGCTTGCACTGACACCTTTTTTACAGTTACATTACAAGCATAATCATCAAAACGATCTGCATTAAAACCCACTACTTTAAGGAAATAGATTTAAAAAAACCAAAACCAACCCAATCCACTTTTGTGTTCTGTTTAAACCTCCAAATTATTTTTGTGCATGCTTAAGCTGTTGTAATTCTTTTTTAACTGGTCTTCCCACCAGGCAAATTTAACGCCTTCAAGATTACGAGGGGCAGGTGTGGTGAAAGTGGTGCAAGAATGGAGAATCAGTGAGAAAAGAAGGGGATGAAATCTCTTAGATGAACAAGTTTCCATCTGAAAGATGAATGTTTCAAAGAAAATAAAACCCAACGAAACAACAAAACATCTTAGATCTTCTTTACGTCATCTCCTAAGACAAATATATCACCTAAAGTAAGTAATGAGGCGAAAGATATGAGCAGATGTGAAGGAAAGCCATGAGAAATTTGAAACTTCCCTCCTTTAAGAATTGAGAGCTGAGACCTTTTTTTCCTAAATTACAACATAATTTTCCAAAATGTAATTTTGAAGACAAAGGAAGTGAAATAAAAAATAAAATAAAAAATAAAGCTTTCAAAAAGTCTGGAAAATACACATTTTATACTGCCTGAATATTTCAGTCCAATCTTTACTTTTATACCAAGCTATAAAATTATTATAATTAAAAGAAACACCATGCTGATAAAGTTCAGTAACACTTCAAAATAGAACGTTTTGATACCACTAAAAGGATTCATTTACTGCCCCTCCCCTCCATTTTGTCGTAATTGACATATTCCTACAGAGATTTTTTTTTTTGATGAAATACATTCTGGCAGGAAATGTTGCAGTAAAAAGTTTCTGACCAATTCTAGCACTGAGGGGAAAAACTCTATGAATATTTAAGTTTCACTTTCAATTTTCAGTCCACCCAATCTATCTTTTTTTTATCCATTTGTTGTCTGTAGTTATTTTTAAATAACTCATTTAATATTAAATAAGTGCTTTAAGAAAGCAAAAGTGATACAATTTAATTTAATTAGCTTTGCCTTTTTCTCTAGCCCATTATGGACTTTCAGAATGTTGTATTTAAAAGAAGTTTTTAAAAGTACCTGAATGACCAACTTCTTATTTTTTTAATGAAAAATACCATGGCATCAGTTCCATTATCTCATGCAGGGTTCCCTGGGGTTACTTTTTCTTATGCAAATGGGTTAGTTAAGTTTTGGCTTAAGTTCATCTGATAAGACCAGACTAGACAGGATATTTAAGGTGACACAAAATGATGTAATAGGTCTGATTTGTCCCCAGTTCTTCTCTTTACTATGTAACTTGCAAAAGATACCAGAAAATAATGTTAACTGACACTTGGGTCCATTGTGGAATGCCATGCAGATCTGTATTAACAGGGATGAGAAAGTGTTGCATGCAGCAGCTCCACATACACAAACGTTTGTCTGTGCTTGCTGCCTTGCTTGCTTCCTTGGAATTTTACATAGTCTTAGGCTTTCTTCTTACATCCCCTTTGGCCACCTGTCCTATCCTACCAAGAGTCTTCTCATTCACGGATAGAAAGGGCGACAGCCATCAGCAAAAACTGACCTTTGGCTCCTCATATAAGGACTGCTACATTCTGGTCACAAAATCAGAAAATACTATTTTCAGTGGCAGCAGGACATGGATAGTGCTGTTTCCTTGGAAGAGAAGCCCAAAGTGAATTGAAGAGATGTTGCTTTTATATGCTACTTGGTCTTGAATATCGACTTACAAAGTTACTGCTCTGCGATGAGATAGAAGTGAAAAAAAGGTAGCCATTATTTCAGTATCATTGGATTTATTTCCCAGAATAAAAAGGCAAGTTGTTTCATACAGATATTATAATGGAATGTTTTGTCTTTGCTCTGGAGGAAACATTCTTTGATTTCTTGGTGGTGCCAACAGTAGGATGGGATACAATAGGCATTAACTAAAACACAGGAAGTTCCATCTGAACGTGAGGAAGAGCTTCTTTAATGTAATGGTGACAGGGCATTGGAATAGGTTTCTCAGAGAGGCTGTTAAGTCTCCTTCCCTGGAGATATTCAAGAGCTGTCGGAACGCAAACCTGAGTAATGCATGCTAGGTGACCCTGTTTGAGCAGGGAGGTTAGACTAGATGGCCCTGGTGGCCCCTTCTAACTTCAACCGTTTTGTGATTCTGCTATTTGCTTAAGTAATAGCCAGAATTTAGGTTTGGTGGTGGTTTTTTTGGTGGTTTGTTTTTTTTTTTTTTTCTGTAGCATCTGAAGGTATCTGAGATTGCTCTTCCCTATCCAGGCTAATGTGAGAGTGAAAAAGGGAGTGTGTTGACTTGGATAATGCAAAACCCCAGACAATTTTAGTGTAAGTGAGGTTTCTGAGGTGTATAGGAAAGATATAGGAGAAACAAGACAGAGCAGTGATGTTGCTGACATGGAGGACAGAGATCTTTAGGCTAGCAATGCCTTAAGCAGGTTAGTTCACTTAGTCTGCCTAATACTGCTTCCAGACCTACCTGCTGGATGCAGACAGCTAGTGATCATAAAGCTTGGATCATAGACTGTCTGCAACGTGAATAACCCCTCCTTAGACAATTCATAGGTAACAGACAGACCAAATTACTCTTTTTTTTTGTCTTTTAGTCTCTAGCCAACACCCCCAAACCCACCTGCATGGAAGCTTTTGAAAGATCTATGGGACATTTTGTACTGCCAGCCATCATAGACTAATCTAACAATGATCTCTATCTTTCCTCTTATTTCTTGAGCCTGATTTTTTCACAGATCATTAGATTTTAGCTCCTTGCATCCAGTCCCATGTCTATGGAAAGACATAGGAAAGACTGCAAGGCATGTAAACATAGAGAAGACTTGCACATGGGCCTAATTTTCCAAATTGCCCTTAAATGATAGGCATAAATAAGGAAAATAGATATGTATCTGATTTGTAGATGCAAACAAGAACTGTGTTGACAAATCAGACACTTAAATAAGACATTTGCTCCTGCACTTTACTGTGCGCCTGTATAATAGAGGTCCACTTAAAACTCTCTTTCAAGAGGTACAGTAATAAAGAAGACACATTGGGAATTTACCTTAATACTTTTTCACTAATTTAAAAAATATTTTTCAATAGATCCTTAAATGGATTCTCTGTAATATGGTTTTCTCTGGCTGGTTATCTCTAGGAAGCCTGCTTATAAACAAAATCCTGACTCCTGTGATTTATACCACATGTACTGGTATTAGTAAAGACTTGTGCATTCTTCCTTTTTTAAAATGCCAGGTGTTTCTGGGGATAAAATCTACGGCTTTTGTAGATGTTGACTGAAGATAAGCAATAGACAGACATGTTTCTGTAAGGCTCACTTCAGAAATGCTCCCAGAGGACTGAATCAAGAATACCTATAATCAACAAGATTTGGTTCAATGATGCTAGGAATCTTTTCATCAGCTTTCTATTCTCATTTAAGTACTTCTGTTAAAAACTGCAATTCATGATGATATTTGCATTATAAAAGTATACATATGGCTTTTCATATAGAAGGTACTCATCAAACTTTGCTCAACTTCTTGTGACTTCCTTGTACTTGGACCTGTTTTCTTTCTTACGAGGTCCAAATGTGATTTGCCATGTAGCTACAGAAATCACTTGAGCCTTCTGACTTACAATATGTAAAGACATAGTTCTCTAAAACAAAAATATTGGATGAATCTCAGCTCCTGAAGTAAAGGAACAAATACTTCTCTGCCCACCTCTATAAGCCTTAACAAAAAATGCTGAAAAATACTCAGGTGAACTTGGAAAAGCTTGAGCCCTCTTACAACCTTGTCTTGAACCATTATCTAGACACTAAAGGTAAATGTCTGCCCACAACTTTCTTTTAAAATTATGCTATTAAGCAACAAACATAATATCGATAGCCGACTGATTTATCTAGTGCCATTTCCTCACTTCCTAGTGCATCATTGATTTCAAATTACAACAGACACTGCATCCTTTAACAAAAATGCAGCCCTTTCTACAGAGACAACTGGTCTTCCCTCAGCTGGCTGCAGAGCACTCAAAAAAAAAAAATATATTTGGGACAGGAGAATGGAGGGGAATGTCAGTGAGCAGAATTATTGTCTGTTGAGAGCTCAAGTGTGTCCATCAGCAGCTTGTGCAAAACAGAAACAAGCTGGAGTAAACTCAAGTCACAGAGAGACAGAGGCAGTGTTCGTTCTTCTTGGCTCCCACCTGCTGTGTTCAGGCATTAATGCATGCCACTCACTCCCCTTCCAGCACTGCACATCTCTTCCCTGGGGACCTGGCAGGCAAAGCCAAGATTTGCTTTCTTCCCAAAGTTGTCTTGTCCCTCCTCTTCCTTGTCCAGGCGCATTGGGTGCATCACTGCTCAGCCTGCAGCTGTGGCAAGGTCACGCAGGCATCCTATATGTGTCTGTGTCCTGCTGGAAAGAGTCCCAAGGAAACTGCCTCTCCTGTGCCCACATACACAGACCAGGAACTCCCCACATTTTGACCATCTATGGTGCTGCACTCCTTTATTTGCCTTTTCTAACCTTAATACTAGTTTTCTGTTGCTAATCAACACTATTTGTTTGCTTTGCCAGTAACTTTCACTGAATAACATTTCATTAGAGACAGAGCCTATTTTTGCTGGGCTTAGAAGAAATAAATACAGGGGGACACAATCCAGAACCCTGCTGGTCACGAGGAATGCAAATCCCTGTCTCTGTGATGACTCTTCAAAATACAGTACCCCCTACACAAACCAGTAAATGAAGTCTGGTGTGCTAGCCCTCTGCTTGTGACTCTGTAGTTACCAACACTACTTCAGTGTTTGTCGTGTAGTTATCTCTAATCAAATAAATAATACCTGGAGAGGTGATTAGCATTAAGTTTCTACTGTTATCAGTTTATTCAATGAATGACTGAAATTATGCCATGGAGAAAGGCAAGAAAAACAGGCTTTTGCTGAGTATTACCTGTCACGCTGTAATTCACCATTATAATGAGAAAGGCAGAGCTTTCACATTAAAACCACACTGATAATTCTGTAATTTTACGTAGAAGACAAATGGGCATAAAATCATGATACAAGCAAGAAATATAGAAAACACAAGAAATTTGATGGAAAATATTCCTGAGAGGGAGGTTGAGTTGGAAGAAGAAAGCCTAGAAGGGAAAATATTTTCAGATAGTACTCCCTTTCACCTTGCTCTTCCTCAGTCTCCTGATTTTCTCAAACTTGGCACAAACAGTAAAGTGTTGTTATTATAGGAAGCAATGCTGATCACTTTAATAAATCATCTCTTTAAGGCTGAAGGCACAATTGGTATGCTCCTTATACAGCAAATAGTAGTTAGTTTTTGACCATGTGTTGTCTGAGAACATCAAACCATCTGCCTGCCTTTGCCATGCCTAGGTAGCTTGAACCAGATGTTCAGAAAGTTGCTAATGAGTTAACCTAATGAGTAATCTTCAGTTAATTTTCATCATATTTGTCAAAAGGGAAGATAATGAGAATAAATTTATAGTGTATGTATTTATAAGAAACATTCTATTCATGTGTGTGTGTGTGCAGTTGCAGGTGTGTGTGTGTGCACATCTCTAGCAGAGGTTTGTATTTTGGCATACTTGTAGCCCAGGAAATTGAGAAAGATACAATCTACTTTTGTTTGTGACAGTATTCAGTTATTAGTTGGTTTATGGAGATATTTCAATAAGCATGTTAAAAAAGAGAAATCAATGTCTGCATTTTGTGCCTGAAAAAAGAAAAGTCAGTGATAAATAATTACACACTGATTTGCAGGAGAAGCCAGATACTAGAATAAACCAGGCCAAGTTGGAGTGATCCAGATCACTGAATTCACAGCAAAAAACTTTAAAACAGAGCATTATGCTCTTCTATAATTAATATGAAACTAAGGAAAGCCAATACTGTACTTGTTTCGATATTGGATTGCTTTTATGGAGCATGATTAAAAGGTTCCTTCTAATGCACAGCACTCTTCACTCCAAATGATTATCTAAGATAGGCAAAATGATCTCCAACAATGTTAGTATCACTTTATCTCTTTGTTGAGTATATCTGGCTAATGACATTTTGTTTGCGACACCCATCATCCTGTGACAGAAACAAAAGGTAGGAGAAAGAAGTTAATTTCACCTCATCTCAGATCCTGTGGGTCTAAACTCTATGGCAAAGGAGTCAAATATGGCTGTGAGTTGGCAAATGCAGCAGCATCTTTCAAACTGTAGAAACAAGCATGGTAGTGGCTCTGTTTCTTTCTTTACCTATAGAGAGTGTTCACAGAAGAGTGCGCTATTTTACCTTACTAGAAAGTATAACTACTGTGCATTACTTTAGCAGGAAGTACAGACACCTTTTTCTGGGTGTCGGTATCTGTAAAAGGCCAGAACTTCTGTAAATCATCATTTGCAGGGATCAGAGCAGCCTAAATTGACAAAACAACCTAAACACCCAAATAAGTCTTTGTACAAAAATTCTACTAGGAAGAATGACTGTTTTTACTGTATGAGGCAGCGCTTGTTTAGGCTTCCAATCTCAGCAGTCTGACTGCTGACGTATGTAAACTTTTGCACATGCTTTACTCATTTCAAGCCCAAAGAAACTTGGTTGGAAAGTAAGATTAAATCTATAGAAGACCTTCAGCCTGGAAAGTGCAGGGCCTACTCTGCAATACGCATGGGCTTAAATGGCAAGGCAGATTTAAGTTATGAAAATATTTCTGGTAGCAAGGATTGATTTTCCCGGGGGGAGGAATTGTCAACACTGGGGGTTTTCAAGAAGCAGTAAGAAAGGCTTCTGTCAAGGATGTCTGAGACATCACTACTCTTGTCTTAGGATGGACAGATGTATGAGAAAACTTCTTGAGGTTTCTTTCAGCCCGATGATCTCCAGTTCTGTTGTATTAAAGCAGCACCAAATCAACAGAAAAAAAATCACACAGAAGACCGATAAACATTAAGGGAAAACATCTCACAGGAGTTCATTATGCACCTCACTAGCCACTTTAATTATGCATTAATTTATTATTGATGAAAAAATCAGTATTATATCTCAGCATCTTTTCTGACAGAGGGCTATATAAAATGGCTACAAGCCTAAAACAAAATGGTATGACTTGAGCTTTTTTTTTTTCCCGGCAAAGATAAATCATCTCATCATTATCAATTAAAGAACTGGGGAAGTCTTTGAAAAGAGGACTTGTTTGCTTAAAGTACGTGAAGGTCATATTCACCCTGTAATAGTCAATGAAGAGTAGTCATTTGTTATTTTTAAGCAGGCTGTCATTTAGCCATTATGAAGATGAATAACATTTGTTATTACCTATTAATCCTCCTGTTGATTATAGAGGAAAGACACTTGCAGACACCTTATGTGTCTTGCTTAGTTTTTGTAGATTATTAATGTATTTTGATTAAACTTTGTAAACAAAAAATTACAATCCCAGTTCTCTGGATATAGTGACTGGCATGTGATACAAGATACAAGAACATGTCTAATCCCTAACATTTTGCTCTGCATATGTTATTGGCCTAATACTCATGTAACATAGTAAAAACAAAGTTCATTTTTTAATATCAAACAGATTGTGAATGGATCATATGCTGCTCTATTTAGGTTGGTTTTTGGATGCTTGCTTTCCTGACGAGAGTTAATGAAGCTATAAGTTACCTGTGTGGCTTCATTTGGAGTCAGGCCTAATTATCTGGAACATAGCCACATTTTGGAAAGTCCGAGCCTCATTTCCAAAGCAGATGGAGTCACTCAGGAATGACTTCATTTGTATTAATTTGTTACACTGTCTTCTGCTATTCATCTCAGGGAATGTTGCTGCCTTTGCAGTCTCGCAGAAACAGAATTTAAAAGTTTAAATATGGGAATTTTTACTTTATTTTTTTAATAAATCCATTATCTTCCTCCACAATGACCAATGGTGAAGCGCAAAGGCAATCCAGTGGGGCCCAACCTGTGGCCATCACATGCTGTAAGATGGTGATTATGTCACCAAAGATTTATGAGGCTTTCTCTTCTTGGAGCAAGTGAAATGACCAAACCAGTGACCCAGCAGCTTTATCAAGATAACCTATGGAGCACTTCAGATTGAGCTTCATAAGTGGAAGGTATTTGATATCAACCGCAGCAAGAAAATCAAAAAAGGATAAAAAAGAGATGGTTAGGGACATAGGAATGAGGGCAGTTTTACCGACATTTTAATATATTTGTCCAAGAGAAAGGTTAAATTACTCCAGTAGGGCAGCTATACCAGGATTTCTGATTCAATACAATTGTTTATGCATTGAGCAATGGAATTATGTGAAAAAGAGATTGGATGACTCCAAAGTCATTACACTACATTTCTGAGGTTAGAAGCATAATGCAGACTAAAACCAGGGGAGTTTAAAGGTGTCTTTGGTGCAATTACTGTGCTGTATCATAGCTGACATATCCTGGCCTTTCCTCTTTTTAAATGAGGGCAATGCTCAGCATCGTTAATCCTTGAAATACTTTATCAGTGAGCACTACTATTGCCATTTTTTGCAATTTGTGAAGAGCAAAAGGAGCAAGGACAAATGAAAACAGTGTCAAAGGGAAAAATTGGCTGATTTTGTGTCCTATCATTACCTTTATCACAGCACCTCTATCTAAGCAAACTTCTTGATTATTTTTGCAGAGAACATGAGTGCTAGTCAGCTTTCCTTAAGCTCAGAAAGTTGACGGGTATGTTTATATGTTGTAAATTACAGCCAAATAATTAATTTGGTTTTTCTCTCATTCTGGACTTCTGGCAATAACTTTTAGTGATTATTTGTGATCAAAGACCTAGTGGTGTCTGGGAAGCTCCCTGGCTACAACAGGCTACTGCTATCAGTTCTGGAGCCATCTGAGTGATTCACACACAGCGTTCTGCTAGATGCCAGCAGGGCTACTTCAGTGGCTGTAAAGATAAAACTCACCCAAGTAAAATGCAAATATCCAAGGCTTCCAAGTTTGTCACTTCCAAGCTCTTGTAAAGTTCATGAGCACTCTGGGAGCAGGGGGAGAGATGGTAGGACTGAGCCTGCTCTAAGCATGCTCACTTGTGTAGCACTGATATCTGGGGGACAGGAAAGGCAGGAGTAGAGGAAGAATATCCTCTTCATCAGAGTGATTGTTGGTAAGAAAAGGTAAGGAGACTAAGAATTCCAGTGATTAAAGTGTACACTCTGACTATGGCACAGTAATATAAAGCAAGGGATCCGAAAGTATGGAATCATGTGGAGTGGGAAGACAAAAGAGGTACTCGCAGGAAGATTGAACCTGAAGTTGTTGCAGGCTCATTTATGACTCCAGGAAAGGTCAGTTGTCATTTCTACTTCCTTATGTCATAAACATCCCGTGCCTATTGGCACCAAGTACCTCCTGAAGGTCTTTAATCATACAGAAACAGAGTTATAAGCCTCCAGCTCTTTGCATTTGCACATCAATGATATTATTCATGTCTCCTGACTATCAAGGCAACAAGCAGAGGGCATTCCTTTTCTGGCATCTTCTTTCTGAAATGAAATATTAAAGCTTTGATATCCATGGGAAGAAAAAAATCAACCATATGTCTTTCCCTGTTTCTGACACTATCAATTACACACATACCCTTCAATTTGTTGGAAATACAAGGAATAATGTGTTTCAAAGTGTTCAGAAATGCCTTAGTATGCTAGAGAATGAAAAAAATATATAAAAAATTTGGTCTTGAGCCATAGTTCAAACTGTAGAGAATGTTAATGCACGTAAATTATTATCTTCCCTACCTGTGGTAATAAAGGCCAGATTCCTTAGCTGAAATCAACAGGTTAAATATTACTCTGATGGGAATCAGCTACCAAGATTCTTTTTGTGAGCTCTAAACTCTAATTGAAAGAGCAGAAGGAGCAAAAGAAACAAAGAAAATGTTGGGTGGTTTAGTACAGAAAGGATTACTACAAGAATAAGTCCCTGCATCCGGAAGACTGCTAAAATATCATATATATAGAAATAAGCACTCTTCTCAAGTATTCCTGGACTGTCCATCAGAAGGAGTATGGACTGTGATAGAAACAAACCCAGGATGAATTTAGGTAAGCTCCATTTTGAGTATTTAAATGAAACTCCCATAGTAGAAGTTAGCTTCACCAAAGAAACTAATCCTAACTTTTTAGAGTACTAGAATTTACTTTGTGCTCTTTGAGGTCAATTTCTTAGTGTCCTTATCTTGCAAATTGATATGTTAAAGTTTCAGATGCTTCTTATATGACAACAACTTTGTTTTACAGAGTATCACACAATTAGGACAGTACTTCTACTTCATAGCCACTTCTTATTTATAGGCTGAGACCTTGATTCCGCAAAGGATTTATAAAGTATTTATAAAGTATTTCTGCCATATTAATAGACACACTGGCAAAGTGCTAAATAACCATAAGATAATATTTGAACAGAGCTTAGAGTATACTTGATTATAGAAACAATGGAAGAAGATAATAGTAAAAGTAATGTGAAGACATAAGATTTAACAGGTGTGAAATTATAAATAATTATAAATAATAAATGTGAAATGAATAAATATCTACAACTTTTAATTTTTTTTTATTAAATCAGAATAACAGATTCTTAGTGGGAGATATGAGACAGAAGAATAAGAAAATGTCTTTGTGTTGGATTTTTTTTCAATACCGGCATGATATCTCAGCATTAGGATTTTTATGTAGCTAGGTATGTGAAACTTAAGTTTCACGTTTCAGAGTTCCTCAACAGCTATGAACAGGTCAATAAGTATCATTTATGTATTGAGGTAAATATGCATTTAGCTCATATAGAACCTTTCAATACCAAGGTTTTTCAGTGAAAAAATTGGTCAACTCGCTTTAATTTTTCAAAGCCAAAGCAAGTTAAGTGAATGAATGAGTGAATTGGCCATTCAATATAGTATCTATTTCAGTACTAACATAATGATGCATTCTACTTTTTGGTTCAAAATATCCACAATTTAAAATTTAAAATAATTTATACTAAAGGACAGCCAAACATAGAAAGTACTTCAAAAAAGTCAAAACCAACAAAAACACATCAAAACATGAAAACAACAACATAATTAATTTAATTTGCATATTTTATTGGACTTTTTAGTTATGGATGTTGTCACTTTTTGACATTTTGTGGCAATGTAGCAGAGGAAACATAGAAAAACGCAACATATTAAAACAGCTTCACTGCTTCAATCTTCAGGAGACAGTCATTCTGTCACTGGACAAAGCAGGTTTCTGTTTCATGCGGACATGAAGTCATTCAATATTTTTCCTTTCCAAATGAATAATGGAATACAGTTCTCGAGGGGTGTGAAAACAGATTTTAGTAACTAATACTTTTTATCTGGAGACAAAAATAATCTAATATAAACCTAGATATTTGAAGTGCCTTGTAATGCATTTTATCCAAGTCTCTTAAAGCAGAATTGAAAAATATGGACCAGGTAAAAAGAGAGTGGGAGTAAAATCTTTCATAAACTTGACCTTTGGTGTCAAGGAAGACTGCAGATGGTAGTATTTCAGATATTATATCATATTGTAATACCAAACTCCTCATATAGGTTTCTTGGTTCTGTATTGATTTTAAAGGAAGATTGCTTATTAAAGTTATGAAGTTCAGCAGAAATTGGGCTCTTTTTGGATAGGTTTGTTTCCTCTTATATGGAAAAGCAGAAACAATATTTTGGACTTGCCTTTTTTCTTTCTTTTTTTTTTTTCCTTTTTTTCTTTTTCTCTTTTTTTTTTTTTCTTTTCTCCTCCCCCTCTCCTCCCCCCCCATCCTTAGTTGGGTAACACTTTGGAAAAAAAGCGCTTGACTACTTTTTAAATTCCAGTACCCAGTATGAACTTGAATTTAGGACCGGTTTGTTATAGTTTTTTATTAAAGGCTTGGTGTTCTTTCTTGAACTCCCTGTACACATTACTCTGTCCTGAGAGAATGCATAAACAGATGTTAGATGTTTAGCACAACAGAAGAAGTGAGATGAAAGGGATAAGAATGAGGAAGACGGTAGGACCTTCCTCAAGCATGTGTTGATGCTGGGATAGAAACTCCCTCTGTTACATCTTCACTGTTAGCAGTTCCTTCCCTCCCCTGGGGACACTTCCAGCTGCCCTTTTGCACCAACTGCACTTTCTGCCAGGGGAGACCTCCTTCTTGCTATGTGGCAAATGTCGGATCAGTTGTTGGTGCATGGAGATGCTCTAAGTGGACAACAATTTCCTGCAGGAGCTGTCTGGAAATTACAATCTGATTATATTTTTTTCAATTTCTTTCCAAATCAATGACTGGTTACACTTACAAGGCAAAATTAACACCTGTACTCCTATCATCACAAGGAATCTTTGAGCATTAATTTCATCAATATTCAGACAGTGGATAAATTTACATAGATGCAGACCAGCTGTGTGTTTGCTCCAGGTACAATAGAAGTGAGATATTTCTCTTTGGAAGTCACATGTTTATCTAAGCATGGTGTTGAGTTCAACTTTAGGTCCAGTGTCTGCAAATTTAAGTCCAGTGTCTGATTAACATAGTTATATGAGTCTTGAACAGATTTCGAGTAAAGCTGGGTATTTCTTCCAGCTCTCAAGAGTCTGTGAAAATTCAGTGTATTTTCTTATATGCTTTGAAGAGATTGTTTCTACAGTACATAGTGGAGGGAGAAGGTAGACTGGGAAAAATCCTAGAATTTTAGGAGCAACTCCAAGGAAAAATAAATGGAGTCTCCTAATTTTGTCTGAAATGAGTGTTCCATAGAAATCAAGACATATAATAAGTGCTAAATAGCTTTTTATCTGTTTTTGAATTGTAGAGCTTTTTCTTATGTGTTGTATCACCAAGGGGCAAAACCCAGATTACATTCAAAGATTATTGCCTGAATGATATCCATATGTAGATGTACACAGTTCACGTATTATCACAGCAGAAAATGTAGGAGAAATACAGTGTTGTATTGTATGGCAAGGCCCTTTCAGATAACTAGGAAACTGGATAAAAAAGATCCTCATTCATACTTATTTGAAGTCCTTCATTCAACTTTCTTCATGTTACTTTCATGTACAAACCTATTTGGACATTACTCGTGAATGAGGGTCAAAATAATTTTGCATAGTGCCTTTCAGGGCACATTCTAATTACTTAGGGACACAGATTAACATTGCAATAGTTGCAAGTGCCAAATATATTTACCCTGGGAGCACTCAAATACACAGTAGTTTGTTAGCACATCACTACACAGCTCTCAGAAGTAGCTATCAGACCAGCCTTAAACTCTCTTATCCAGCCTTCTGCCCCAGACAACACCCAGTGCACTGGGTGTTTCAGGAGAAGGTATACAATATTTATGGATTAATGTGCTTACAGCTCAGATTCCTACCTACGTGTTTTGGGTTTACGTTGGCATATGCACTGGAGCATGAGATTGTGTTTCCCTAATTTAATGTTATCCTATCTAATATTGGATTATCAGTTCTTAAAACCTCAGGGGAAATTCTGGCTCGCAGAACTCTACTGCAAATAGTTGACTTGGTTCAGCAAATATTAGGCACTGCAGAAAGCAAATGGTGTTTGGGATTCTGACAGGCGAACTCCAGCAAACTGAGCTGGAGTGGTTTGCACGGTTGTTACCCAGATTCTCTCTGCTAGAAGTTCCTGCCTTCCTGCTGCACCAGATGTCTACTGCTGTGCTAGCTTCATCCCTTCACTATTTGCTTTCTCAGCCCAGACTGCAGTAACAAAACCTTGTTGTTGAGTTGTTATGCTAGACTGTGATGTGAAACCTTCTGCTGATTCCTCTACTAGGCTTGTAACGTGTCATGGGAGGAGGGTGGGAAACAGAGGGTAACATCTCACACTACCCCCCTGGAGCTTGCTTGTAGAAACTCTTTAACTTCTGTAACTCAGCATGCTTAACAAGGAATCACAATCCCAAAACCTAATCTGAAATAATTGTTAGAGCTTGCAAGTCATGTCAAAAAAATGGCAAATTTCAGCTATTGTATGGAACAGACGTGCAGGGAACGACTGTGCTTATGGAAGTGTTATGTCCCAGGTTTAGGAAGACTGGAGTAGGAACAACAGTGAAATGTCATCCCCTGCTCACCCAGCAGCCAGTGCTCTGTCTCCCAGCTCAATTTTTACAGCCCAGTTCTAGGGCCCCACATTGCCAGGCACACTTTTAACTCCTGCATATGCGAGTTGCTCCGCTTACTGCTCTGTGGGCAGCCCTTGCTGGGGTGGTTCTCAGAGGCCACACTGGCTCAGCAGTGCTCCTGCAATGCAAGTTGGAACAGTAGCACACTGCTGACGGAGTGATGCCTAGATAAGCAAGAAAGATTGTGAGAAATTTGCAGGAAAAGCTTTGTAAGACTGCTCTAGTTTTTAAAAAATAATTTAAAATTTTTTTCTAAAAATGGTCCAGAAAATCTAGGGCTTACAGGGGTCACTAAATGTAACCTCTGCCTTGTTAATTAATTTGTCCATTCCTTCCCTATTTTACACATCTTTAGCCTCTATTAATGGAATATGAGTAATGGTAATATGGTGTTTTGGGTGTTTTCTGTCTGTGGTCTAGAATGGAGTTTTCCTCAGGTGGCTATTGAACCTAGACTGTTGGCAAAGTAGGCTTTCATCGCTTGAAAACCATTTTGATTTTAACATAGACAAAACCTTTTTATTATCATGCTTTCCATCAACTAGAGGCAGGCACCTTCTGAATTTGCCTCCTAGGAAGGAAAGTGAACTTTGAGGCCCTGAACTGTTGGAGTTACAGACATCAATCTGCCAAACCATCCCCTAGCACAACTGTGTCTGTTACAGTGTCTGTGGCTACTTCTTCCGACACATATATTTTACCAGTGGTTTCCATTACTCAGAATTAAGGAATTCTGCATTATGGGAAATGAAATACATGGCCCTGGAGAATGTAATATCATTATTACTCCCTTTTTTTTTTTTGTATTGCTCAAAAGTATAGTAATCACACTGCAGGAAATCTGTGGAAGATATGACCTTCTTTGGGGAACTTATAACTTAACTGAAAACCAGAACAAATAGATATAGGCAAAGGAAGAATTGGAATATAAGAGGAAGGATAGAGTCTAGGTAGAGCGATTGATAAATATTTCATAACATGAGCATAGGCTGGAACTTCTCTTGTGTCATGATGGAGATTTATAGATAAGGTTATAAAACAGGGAATATTTTACTGGGTCAGATCAATGGCCCATTTAGCCCAGGATTTTGTTTCCTCTGTGGGCATACACAATGCTACTTAAAGAAAGAACATAAGTTTGGACACTTTCTGCAGTCTATACATAAAACCACAAGCTACCACAGCGCTCGTCCAGTCTGACCTACATGACATAAAACTACAGAGCCTCACTGAATTAATTTGTCTTTGAACTAGACGAAGACATCTTGCACCTCAGTGACACTCTGCTGCTTAACACCAGCTGCAGATTTACCCAGAGATCTTCGTGGCTTTGTTTTCCCTTCTTTTAGTGTGCTTGAAATATTAATATACTACCTTATTTTTTAATAAGTTATTGTCACCAACATCAGCAATTTTTTTTTCCCCTTACTGGCTTTCACAACCCAGCAGTAGAAAAGAGAAAAAGAGCTACCATAAAAGTTATTGTATCAAATGATAGAGACTAGTTCCCTGATAGTAAAAGCTGGGAGAGGAAGGCCACAGACTCCCTGCACCTGGAACATACTCTATTTACAACCCAATGTCCATCATGCTCTCAGTATCATAGGATAAAGTCACTCATACCTATCAGTTTGGAGGCAGGGTGATTCACTCATGCTTCTGAATGCCTAGGTCTTATATGTTTTTGGGTTTTGAATCTCTGTGTATGTCTGCACCTGTATATTTGGTATTTGGGTTGGGGTTTTTTTGTTTGTTTGTTTGGGTTTTTTTAGTTAGCGTTTTATACCAACAGTTACTTAAATACTTATGTGGTGGTTTGCCAACAGAAGTACGTAATGTTACATCCTTACAGAAGTTTTCTGCTTCTACTAATCATACAGAAAAGGGCTATGCATTTCTTAACTCTGAGGATTGTGTACCAGATCTGTATTTGATGTAGACTGGCTCAGCTCTGCTGAGGTAAACGAAGCCTGATGAATAATGGCAGCTGAGGCCAAATGAACCAAATGTGTAACATCAAATGAAGTATGACACAGAAATGCACAGTGAACAGGAGCATTGCAATCCTCATACAAAAGGATAATAAATATCTGAAAGAGTTTTCTGCAGATATCTGATTTTCTTGGGGAAATTCTTCACCTGCAGTTTGCAGAACTGCTCTGCGTTTTCCCTATTTCTTTTTTTGTTTTCATATTCCAACACTGGGTATAGCTACTAGACAGAAGGGACATTTGGAACAAATTTCTTGTCAAAATGTAAAGCAAGTGAAAGGTAACATAACCTCTGCTCTCTCGGTAACTTTCCAAAACAGCTGCCTAGCATAAACAACTCAGGAAATATTATTTTGTGCCCAACAAAGTAAATCATCCAACGTGGGAAACTGTTATAATATTTCAGCTCTGTCATGATTTACTAGATGCAAACCAAAAATATTTATGATTTCCTTGATAGGTTTACATTTCTTTTCTTGATGCTAGAAGAAAAACTTCCTGTAAATAATATAATTTAAACTGCTGTTCAGCTATATCTGAGCATCATTGCTCAGAATTTCCAATAGTCTTTGCACTTTGCATAGATGCTTTTATTTATACTTTGACATGAAGGGATATATTTCCAAATTTATGTAGTACATTATGTTCACTGTTATTATATTTTTACTTTGAAGATTTTCAACATTTACAGTAAAAATATATATATTTTTTTTTAAATTATGGAAGTGCTGAAAGGCCATGCAAAGCATAAAGCTATTGTGTAATTACTTGCACACAAAACTGTCAGAGTTTCCAGTCTATACAGAGCTACTTGCAAACTTACGTAATGTCCTAATGAGATGGCAGGGCACTTACCCTTGAGCCAGGCTATGGCAGAGTGAGTAGAGGAATTGCTGCATGGACAGCTCTACAGGAGAGCTGGGGAAGGCGGACCCCAAATGGGGCATATGTACCCCAAATACTGAGGGCAGCTGGCCTCCTCCCTCTGCCAAGGAAAGTCTCTCAAAGTCCCTGGCACCAGCTCAGTTGGAAGGAAGAGTTCAGGTGCTGAAATGCCTTTCTATGGCTTGGGCAACCCAGACTGCCTTTCTTCTTCCTTTTTTTAGGCGATTCAATTAGAAATGTGTATGAATATATAGAGGAGTTTTTTCTGTTGTTGTTGTTTTACAAGGTAGCAGCACTCACAGGAGTTCCTCCTATTAAATTTACTGTTCATGTCACTCCTGGATTTATGATTGCTGAATGTTTCACCATTTAGATTTCAGCCTTCTGTTCAAAACTAAATAGTTGTTGGGGGCTTTGGCTCAGGGTTTACATAATCTCTGTTAACTGTGGAAAAGCTGTTATGACTTAAGGTTTGGATCTTTGTGGCTATCTTCCTCATGGAGACAGTGTTCTCAATGATTAGCTCCTGCCTTTTGCAAGGCTGCAATGTATCATCTAGATTGCAGTGCCATGGTCCCTTGGAGCTCAGCTTTACATGTGGAATCCTTGTGGAAACCCATTAATAAGCAGTAGGACTCTCTGTTTAGCTATAAGCCAGGTTGGCTCTTATTTTTAACTCATTTTTTCTCATGCAGTGGCTGTGGAGACATTCCAGTCACAGAATTAATCTACAAGGAGAAAAGCTGTAGAAAGCAGTTATGCTGCAAGCTCCAAATGAAAACACTGCAATATGCTGTCCACTGGTAGGTCTGTGCAAGTGTAGCATCTGTAGGCAGGACCCTATGGCATATAGGTGTGACATCAGCATGAGAACTATGAGAAAGAGTCCTTCAGCATTCTCTCTCCCTGGCAACTGGTCCAGGGCAGGCTCTAGACGACTTTGGTGAAGGCCACAACTACCTCAGGGTGCCTAAATGACAGCCAGCAGCCAGTGAGATCTGGTCACATCCCGAACACCAGCAGGAAAGCAGGTATAACAGGATGGCTCATATACTGCCTCTTGGCTCCAGTGGTTCCCCTAGGATTGGTAAAGGCAGGTTTCTCAGCAGAAACTGCTGGCATTGCAGTGGGAAACAGCAACCTCAATTGCTGGAGCTGGTCCTGCTTTTAAATGGACTGTTACCTATGGCCAAATGTCTGTTGACCGGAGCATGATAAAATTTCCCTAATGAGAATCTATTAATGTTAGCAAATTCCCATCTAGGCAGCCAAGCTCAGAAATTGGCTATTAGCTTTTTATTTAGATATCTTAGAAAGAAAAGAAAAGAAAAAGCAATACCCCTGTCTAAAACTCAGGGCATGAACAAACAAGACATTTTAATAAGTGTGCTAATGTTCTTATTACAAGCCTCTTGGTGCACCAAAGCGAAAGCCTTTCCTCACAGCTCAATTATTTCCATTACCTCCATCTGCACAGAAAGCCCAGAAAAATATGTGGGCTTAAGCACATTTGGAAAATCAGCAATTTTGAGTACTGACAGATCAGGGTTGGGGGAGTAAATCTCCAAAGACTTTTTATTGATTATGCCCTCCAAAGTCTGTCCCAGCTTTCTTTCTAAACCTCGGGCTGTTAGTTAAAGCAGCTCTGCTGATTTTATTTCCAATAGTGGTAGACAGAGAAAGAAAGAGGGAAGATCTCTGTGACATCCAAGACTGAAGCGTAACTGTAACCGTAAACTGTAACTGTATATGAACTTATTTGCTGTACGGACAACTGCTCATCCCAGAATCAAAATAGAAGGCAAAGTAAGACCTGCGTTTCATGACAGCTTTATCGCTTTTCTCCCCTGTAGGCATTACGACACTTATTGTAGCATTTTTGGGAGACTTTGAAGTTCCTTTACTTCTAATTGCAGAACTCGTGTCATTTGGGGAATTTGAAAATAGCTTCTTTTCATCTATTCCAACAGTCAAATGTTACATGCTAATGTTTTATTCTGCACATTACGAATTCAGAGATACAGAATTGACTGGCATTTTGCTCCACAACTTGCCACAATTTTCTCAGCTGAAAAATGCCTATTCAAACTCAGTCACTGCTGCTCTGCCAGGAGATGTCTATTAGAATAACATCTTTTGGAGGCAAACTCTTGCCCCACCAGCGGCAGACTCACTGCTCCCAGACAGCATTTGGACCTGCTCCTCTAGACCTCTGCACCTGTGTGTAGTCCTTGTGCCAGGCAGTCATGGAAACAGGATGGGAGGAGATGCCTGAAGCTGCCATCCCTGTGCAGCATTTGCTACTGAACAAAGCGCGGACCGGATTGTGATAGCTGGCGTAGGATCCCTGGAGCAGAGATGTGCATCTTCTGCTGAGTTTGGGCTGTAACAGCGCAAAATGTGGATATTGGTAGAGTGTAAATAATAAAAGGAATAATAAATTGCAAAATCAAACCCTGTAATGAAAAAATAAATAATCTAGATAGAATGTCTTCGAGTGTCTAAGCCTGATTTATTAGCAATTCTGGCTGACCATTATTATTATTAGATGAGCAACTCGCAGTGATTTTTCACCTGATGCTCTGCAAATTAACTATGCTACAGGATGAATGCAGGAGATTTGTGTTTATTGTTTTATGAAATTATACAGTAGGTAAAAATTCACTTGGAACATCACCACCATCACTTTGCAATTTTATGACTTACAGCACATCTGACACACAGTAGTACTGCTGCTCAACATAGATGAACAGCAACATCAGTATCACCGGTCATCCTAAGCAGTGAATAATAGCAACAAGAGCAGAGCCAACACTTACTGCAGGTTGGCAGAGAAATCCACTCACCTGCAGATTATTCTCATGTTTATTCTATGTGAAAGAGCGTGGGGAGGCTTCAGCTTTTCTGACATGTTATATGCCAATATTTTCCAGACCAAAATTCTGTGCCAGGTATCCTAATTATGTACAAATCCCCTCCCACCCGCCACCATTGCAATGACAGGTGAATCAGTGGCTATGTTTATTTGCCCTCCTCAAACAGGATGCAACTATGACCCAGAGAAAAAAAAATACATTTGCATATGCAGAAGAAGCTGGTGGCAATTTGGATTTTAGCTTAGCTCTTACTGTAGCAAATGACATTACTGTGGAGCCCAAATATTTCTTTTATGTCAGCTTCTACTTATTGGTTTCCATTTTCTAGAGTCAATACAAAATCACTCAGGTCAAAAGGAAAATTCAATAAGAAAATCTTCTATGGCATAAGCTTAATTATAGAAAGTTTTCTTTTGTAAAAATAGAAGAAATCACAGTACCTGAGCCCTTTACAGATCTTTTTACACACTATGAAGTAGTTGTATTAATACATAAAAAATTATGGGTGAAATTTTATTATTCTTTACATAAAATAACACATGGGGAAAAGCCTGAAAACATTTTGCTCTTTACTAAATCACTGCAAAATGTCATCTTAACTGTGCTGACAGAAAAGGAAAAGCATTGCAAAAAAGCATTGCAAAGTATGATACAGCAATATTTTAAAATCTTGATATCCTTCCTATAAGCACATTGATTCAGTCATTAAAGCTCACATATCGAAACCAGTTTAGAAAAATGTTGGGAAATAAGCTGTTCCTGGTGTCCTCAGATCTATAGAAACTATGTTTGCAGTCTCTTAATTATCTAGCTAACAAACTGAAGTCGAAAATAATGATTCATATGAATTTTGTTAGAACATACTGCAAGTGTTGGTGGCTTTTATGCAAAGAGGGATGAGGGGCTGACCTTAAGCATGATTCTAATATCTTACTATTTTATGAGGGTTTTTGTGTTTCACGGTGAACTTAAGTGCAGATGAGCTCTTACTGGCATGAAGCAGAGCATTGGAATCTAGCCCAGTATGAGATACATATTTTATATGATGTTAAGATAGTTCCCCTAGGGGAATTCAGTTCTCAAAAAAAAAACCCAACCCAAAAACCAAAACAACAAAATAAACAAACAGAAACTCCAGAAATCTGACAACTTACTGTGCTGTGTAAGGGTGGCACATTTTGAGGAGTGAAAACAAAATCTTCACAGCAGATCTACATTCAAACCTCATACATGCATGTTTTTAGAAAGTTAGGGTCCTTTACTTTTAAAAGTATAGGAAAGTTCAGATTTAATTTAACCTCAAGAACACCTATTATATGAATTCCTCTTTCTCCCCTTTCTGTGCATTTTCCCCATCCTTTACCAGTGTTAAGATGTTATGAATTCCCCCTACATTCTCAAAGCAGAAACCCAGTACTAAACAGCTTCCCCCTCATAGCATGTAGATAGCAATGATGACATATGAACTTATAGCTTCACTCTTTTGCATTGTCCTTTGAAGGATTTTGTGTGGGGTATCTAGTTCAGTGCAAAAGCATGCTTTCCCTATTCAGTAAAGACACAAGGCAAGATTTTAATATCTTAAAAGCACATCCATTCTAGAAAAGGTACAGAATGAGCGCTGTTCTTACTGTGTGCAGATCTATGCTAGAGGTAGTAAGTTAGGCTGGGGAGAACAGGCTCTTAAAATTACAGCTTTTTCCCAGACTAGTGCTTAATTTTCCCCTTCAGCAAGCTCTGTCACTGATGCTCAGCTGTGCTATAACATCTTTTCTTCTCTGGTTGTCCAGACTTGGGGCATGAGATTCCCGCTCTATTTCACCCCAAGATGTTCGGTCAGCACAGATTTGGCTACAAGGGTAGGCAAATATATCCCATATTTATTTGCCAAAACCTGTTTGTGAGAGCAGCAGCAGAAAGAATGCAAATGCAGTAATTATTTCACATCTTCTCTCTTACTTCCAGTAAGGAACAGAGCAAAAATCTATGTGTTTTTTTTCTTTTTTTTTTTTTTTTTAACAGAAATTGGAAGACCTCAATGCCTAATTAATTTGTGCCTTTCAGTTTCTGTAATTGCTAACAATGTTGCATGCAACATTGTCAGTGTTTGCCGCTGTGGGTTTTTTCTGTCTCTTGTCTCCTACATCACACATCTTACACCATCTTTTGACATTTCCTTCTTTATACTTAAGACTTTCCCATCAGTACGTTTCTCACAAACCTTCAGAGATAATTCCCAGAGGACAAGTCACCACCAAACTATGTCAACTAATCATCACCATGGCTTCACAAAAGCTATGAAACTATTAACCACATCTATGCTCCAATGCAGATTAGCCATTACTATCAGAAAAAACCTTCATAAATAGAGATATCACAGCATTTTCAAAAAGCCAAACTAGATGTCTTTCAGATCAAAACATAAAAGTGTATCCTACAGGGTATCATCACTAGTGTTTTTTTCTTTTCTCTCATTTCCATTTTGGTGCTCTATTGAACCACAGAACCATAGGATACCAGATTGGAAGGGATCTCAAGGATCATCTGGTTCAACCTTTCTTGGCAAAGCATAGACTAGATGTCTCAACACCATGCCCACATGAATCTTAAAAGAGTCCAACGCTGGGGAATCCACCACTTCCGTGGGGAGATTGTTCCAATGGCTGATTGTTCTCACTGTGAAAAAATTTCCTCTTATGTCCAACCAGAATCCCCCTGGAAGTAACTTGTATCCATCACCCCTTGCCTTTTCCATGTGATTCCTTTCCAAAAGGAAGTCTCCATCTGCTTTGTAGCCACCCTTTAAATACTGAAACATGGTGAAAGTATTGGTATATAAACTAAAACTATTGCGCTGCATCTAAGCACACTGCATTTTTAGCTCAAAAGTGCTGACAGTCATACAATTTCAGTAATTCACCTAGTGAACTCTAGAAAACAATCTCTGAGGGTATAATTGAAAACCCATTAACTTCATCAGTACCATTCTGGGTGTTGTACTGTGAGTTGGTGAACTACAGCACTGCTTACGTGGCTCTATTGAAAGAAACCAAACATCACTTTCATTTTTATTTGGAAACACAATTGTAAACATTTTATTCCTTGACATGGATGGGATCAGTTTTCTTTGCACTAAATGAAGTAACGTCCTCTAAGAGGCTTTGATTGATTGCAACTTAGTTTTTAATACTTGAAGTGTATTAGATACTTTAAGTGTATTAGTTACTTAATCAGTTTTTCTGATAAACTATGCTAGCTGGTGTTTCTATATTATTAGAGATGTGAATGAAAAAAAGAAATTTATACACATGCATGCTGAAGAGAAGACTGAATTTGTGCATTTACATATTACTGAATAAGGCACTACCTTGACAACCAATTTAAGGGCACTGAAGAAAGTTTGATCTCATCAAAATCCAATAAAGAAGCTTCCCAAAACTAAAAGAAAAAACCCAGAACTTCATCTGATGGAAGAAGCAAATACTGTTCTTTCAAAAATGATAAATCGCAAATGAAAAGAAAAATAATGTCTAAAAGTAAATAACTATTGGCTCCACAACCTGTCTGCTAACATTCATACAGCTCTGACAGCACTTGATGGAGCAAGTTGGAATGTGACAACAGTCCTGAACAGTACTACTAACACATGCCACATGCCTTTATTAAAGATAATACATACGCAGAATTCATCATTAATCTTCTTTTAAAGTCACTTTGAGTGCAAATATAAAGTAATACAAAGTATTTAACTGGAACCACTGAATTATCACTTTCGACTTTCACTTAAGTGGGAAAGGACATGGCTATTAGCACTCTGGGTTACTCATTGCCAAGCTGCAGCTGCTCTAGCACTGTGTAGGGTAATACCAGGCAGTAGGAAGGCTGGAATACCAGACCTTCCTGCAGGCCATTCCAATACTGGGATACTGTTTCCATCCTGAATTGCAATAAGAAATCAAAATAGAGACTAAAAGTGGAAGTTGGGAACTTCAAGTTTTATTTAAATATGTCGAAAAACGCAGTTTTTGCATGGAGTGACAATGCAACTCTGCTCCTCTGAGCTGTCACAGAGCTTTGTGCAAATTGTAATTCTAAATCACGCAGTCCTTTTCCATTGGATGCGTTGGTCTCTCTGGCTTGACTACATCTCCTGAGCTACATTTCAGTCAAGGTTTACACTGACTCCTTATAGTGAGGAAATGGAATAGAGCAGAAGGAATTGTGGTTGTTCAGTGCAGAGATTAACTGAATTTCCATTGAATGTGTTAATTTGGTTTAAGCATATTGTAGAATTGGGTAACTGTGATTCTTTAATTTACAAAAACTGGTCAGAGCCCTCTTCACCAATAGGGTGGTGGGGCAAATCATCCCACAGGAGACAGTTCACACTTCTGAGATCCTCTCAGATCACACCATAGCCACAATAAATCTTGTGGATTCTTTTTCTTGGGCTTCCGTCACTGGACTATGTTCAGGGTGGTGTTTTTCCCCATTTGTGCATCTGCCTCTGTGATGGTGTCTTACCACAGCTCTTTCACTTCCTTTCTCCTGTTCTACATGTCCAATTCTCCTCTACTTACATCAGCACACGTCCCCCCATCTACATGTGATTCCTTCCTGGATGCTAGTTTGATGCTTCTCTACCTTTCAAGAGCTGAACTATTTCTTATGGTTATGCCAAGAGAAGAAACATCAAATGTAGATGTTCTGTCTGAGTCATAAATCCTTAAAAAATGTCAATATTTCATGCACATTATTATGCATTTTTGTAAAAATGCTTTGAAAGAAACTGGGAGGGAGGAAGTAGAGGAAGAAAAGAGAAGTAAAAATGCAGTGAGGTGAAATAGTTTGGGAGCTGTCTGTACATACACACAGAAAACACAGTGGAGACTAAAAAGCTCGCTGCTGTCACTGCAGCAGCAGGAGCCTGAGCTGTGCACCCCCAACACTGCTACAGTGACACCTGATGCACAGTTGATCCCTTCCTAATTCAAACGATCGAACTTCAGAGACGATGAAGCAAACCCCCTTCACAGCAACTCAAAATGTTACTTTGTGGTCGGTGAAGAGAAGGAAACAGAAGGGTGAGCTTGGAGGCTTATTGCTCTGGACAGCAGAAATATGGACAAGATATGGTGAAGGGGGAAGCGGGATGGAGAGAACCAGAAGTGAGTGAGATGGAGATATTGGGAGCTCAAAGGCCACAAGTAGATTGAATGTTTCCAGGCTGGTTCTTTTTTTCTTTTCTTTTCTCTTCTTTTTTTTTTTTTATTTTTTAACTTTTTTTTCCTCTTTCAGAAGGAAAGGCTGATGAAAGAGATGAGCTGATCTAAAAATATGTTTTGCAAAAAGCAGCACATTTCCCTTACTTCTAAATCACAGGGTTCCTTTTTTACTATTATAGAGATAGGAATAAAGCCTATTATGGTAAGTGGTATGATTTCTACTACATCTTAACAGGGTTTTATTTTGCTTGGCATAACTTTATTGATCTGTGCTTCATTCCAAGTAACATGGGCCTCACTTACCTTTTTCAGTCATGACGAAAAGTTCTTTATTTCTCAATTACTGCTGTTGTTTGAATACAGAACCTGAGTTCCACATAATTGCACAGTGCAGGCATGTATGACTGTGTCAACTGGTAAATTAAACATGCCCAGGATTGTACCTAGGCGCTGAATGTGCCTGGGCTACATGACATATCACAGATTTATGCTTTTAAATTCTCTTAGTTTTTAAGATGTAGTGATCACAAATTACCTGCTTGGAATAGGTTCTAGTAAATTCCAGCTCCCAAAGCTTGACTGGAAATTGTTTGGGTATGTGATAAAAGCATATAAGGTAATATGTCCTAACAATTCAAGATTAAATATCATTGCTTTCCAGTGCTCAGAAACTACTCTGAGCAATATTTTATGATGTAAATTTAGACTGTGATTAGTTGTCTTCCGAGTCAATGAAGCAGACTCTTCCATTACTGAATCTTTGGACATCCACACAGATTTAAGTCTTTTCAAAACAGGACAAGAATCTGTTTTATTTCCTGCACTGCTTTCAAGCTTATCCTTCACAGTATGATTGTTATTGTTGGTGTGCTAAATGAGATGACTTATTTGATGTGTATATTAAATAGAAATAGAAAGTAAAACCTTTCCATTTTATGAGTAAGTATTAATATAAGCAAGCTAATGGCACCCCACTGTACTGACTGCTGTGCAAAGTTATAGTGTGAAACAGTCTCCTGGAGATTACACAGAGCTCTCACTTCAAATTGACAAAGACCCTGAAGCAGCAGGGATAAGGGGCACATGCACATAGAATTGATGACTCAGAAAAGAGAAAGCAACAAGTTAGTAGCAGAGAGATGGGACAAAGACAATGACTTGGGTGTTACAGTGGATGTCAAGTGAAGGATGATGCAATGAAGTATCATTACTGCAAACTGGGCACTGGGCTGCTTTAGGAGAAGGGTGGCCAGTGGGCTGAGGAAAGCTCTCATCCACCTTTGCTCAGCACTGGTGAGGTTGTTCTGGAATACTGCATCCAGTCCTGGACCTCCCAGCTTGAAAGGGACATGGGCAATCTGTATAAGGTCCTGCAGAGAGTTACCATGATGGGCAGGTGCCATGAGCATGTGCCCTACAAAAAGTAGAGGGAGCTGGTACAAAGTCTGGTGAAGAAGAGGGTAAGAAGTGATATGGTAGGAACCTATGTATACTTGACAAGAAGGTGCAGAGATATCTGACCCAAACTTCTCTCATGGTATAACAAGAGTTGGCAGTCACAGACTGTGGCTAGGAGGGTTGGATTAGGACCATTTAAGAAAAAAACCTTCTTCACCAGGACAGTAGTGTTGGAGAGGAGCAAGCTTGCAGGAGAGATTGCTGAGCCTCTGCCCCTCTCAAGGCATAACTCAACAAAGCAACAGCTGTCTTGATCAAGTGCTGGCGTCATCTGGCTTTGGGTGGAAGTGAGCTGGATGGACTTTGTGATCTGCAGTCAGTGAATTCCTTTATGTGAGGGAGAATCCATGTGCAGTGATGCTGGGCATGAGGCTTGCCCAAAAAATGATCACATCTAGCTCAAGTTGTGCAGGAGCTCCTACTTTATTCTAGTTCAGTGTATGATATTTTTGATCGACAAGGGTAACTATTCTCATAATTACTTTATCTCTCTTGTTTTTCACTCTGTCCTGGCAGATCTGCAGTGGTGTTTACATTTTGTGTAAGTGCATTCTGGTTATTAGTAGAAGTGATTCTTTCATATGCTGGGAAATTCACTTAATCTTCAGTCTAGATACTGAAGGTCATCATATATTTCAGCTATTTTCTGCTTCTAATAAGTGGTATGCAATTGCAGTTTTCATCTTTATGGGCTTTTTATACATTCCTACTACGAAATGTGAATATGAGCTCAAGGAGATCCAGATTTTGACTATGTGCACAGAAAATACTTGAATCTGCTGACAAATATATGTCAGTACTTTATGAGAACTTGGTATGCACTGATGGTAGGATGTATTTGACAGGATTAATCAGAGAGCAGCTCATGGAGATATTAGCCAGACTGCACAGTGAGAGTGAAAACCACTCACATCTAAATTAACTTAATAGAAACACTGTTGCTAACACAACGAAGTGCACTAAAGATAAAATACAGTGGCTGGTCAAAGAGGAGAGCAGGGCTAAGCATTTAGTCCATTAAATATGCAACTTCCAGTCTGGTCACTCTGTGTGACACACAACAGTGGTTTGTACATTTGAAGCAATGATACATCAGCATGACCTGCTACCAAAACTGCTGTCCTGTTGTGAAGAAGACTGGTGCACTCACTGTTGAGGACACAGCAAGGCCTGTAAAAGTTGCTTGGTATTGTCAAATTAGGTAGGCACACCATAAAAATCAACATGGGCTTCTTTCACACCCTTCATGCAGGAGGTTCTCCATTACATTCCCGCAAACTCCTGATCTGCGAATGGTCTTACTGCATATCAACTTCACTGGTTCAGCCGTTCTAGAAAAGCCTACACTGCATTTAAGGCCATTTTATAATGTGCTCAGATTCAGCCTCTGCTCCCATTTCAATCAGTATTGAAGTTAGAATTGATTAGAATCGACTGTGAGTTATTTCACTTATTTGTGAAAACACTTTCATTTTTCTCTCAAATATCTTGCTTTTCAATATAAAATAATGATTTGTAAAATTCTTCAAACTGATAATTTGCCTCCTCCTCAGCTTTTGGCCACTGGAGAAAGCCTGAAGACCTGTTTTGAACTGATTAACGTCTTGTTGACACAGTCTTCACTTTTTCTGTTACAAAAGAGAAAAAAAAAAAAGAAGAGAAAAAAATAGTCTTCATAAAGAAACAAATTAGAATAACAACAAAAACATTCTGTTTTTTTCATGAGTCCTATAACTTTCGCTGGCTAAGAGAAGTGCAGTACTAGGCCAGCGGTGAGCAGTTCTGTAAGAAGAGGAGAAAGGTTTTGTTTCTTTGGTGTTGCATGGTGTTCTGCATATTTATTTCATTTTGGTTTATATGAGCTTATACTTTTGGTAAATAATAGTCTTATTCTCGTAAGAGTGATGCTTTGCTTGGCTCCCCATGGAAGCAGAGGTTATGCATTCACCTAAGTGTGTGCTCTGTGTCTGTCTCCCCAATACTTTCTGAAATCACTGGTCTGTCAAATCAAGTCGAAACTGCTTTCAAAGATATTAAGCTCCAGCAAGTTACACGGAAACAGGTGGCTGCGAGAAAAACGATCTTATTAGCATCCCCGCAGAGGGAAAAATTGTAGGTAAATTCACTCTTTATTCAACACTAAAATTCAACAAGGCAAAAACACTTGATTAAAAAATAGCTCCTTCCACTGAAGAGACATCTTCAAGTGGCACCCACACATTATTAGACACTGAGAAACCTGACCATGGATCTGACACCAAGGGAAAACAGGCTCCACTTTGTTCACTGAGTTTCTTATTAAGTGAAACATTTCTCCCATGGAATTGCCCTTTGTTTAAACTCTCCCTGCATTTTCAGAATACCATCTGACGCATGGAACAGCGTGTCTGCAGCTGTGCATCGGAGAGCTTTTGGAAGAAAAATGAAAATCAATTACCTTAAACTCTAGATACATTTGGCTGTGGGGAGACAACTGTAAAGGAAAGAAGGCAGTCTTGGTAGAAACCATACAGATACGATACAGGGTCAGCTTGTGGAGTAGCCTGGGCAGGCAATTGCCCAGAACAGTAAAACAACCTTGGTGAGAGTGATCGCCACTGTAATTGAAAATAGGCTTGTCCTGCTGTGACATTCAAGGGTGTTAGCGAGCATGGGACAGCTTCAGACCAAAACCTATTCTCTCTTCACTCATGGTGGGAGCAACAGTTCTCTTCTCACTCCTGTCCTAGATCTCCAAACCAGCAGCACTCTCCCACACTCACTTGTGAAATCAGCAGCTTTAACCCCACTACTTCCCCAGCTCCCCCCACACTCACAGCAGTAAAGCTGATCTTCCACACACCTCTAGTAAACCTTGAACTGGCTCAGGATGCAACGCAATGGAGACAACCCAGTTTCAAAAGGAGGAGTACAGCACTGTCTCTTCTCTTGACAAGTTACACTAAAACTCTTACATGCCATTTGTAACAATTCTGAAGTCATGCTAGCTGCTGCAGCAGTATTAAAACATGGGACCTTACCATATACCACTGACATCAAAGAAAGTTTTACCACTGCATTTAATGGGGACAGTTATAAAAGCATATGCACTTAAGACAAATTATGTTTGAAACTTTAAATTGTAAATACCTAAACTTTGTGGACCTTTAGGTTTATTTCTTACACCTGCTGTAATAGTAAGGCTTCAGCAGCTGAAACTATTATTATTTGTCTTTGTTGCTAGATTTTTTCAAGCTTCATGACCTGATATTTACGCAAAAGTTGAGCAGAGGTATGGCAGAAAGTTGTCTGTTAAGTGAAAGAATCATTCTGATTACACTTAAAAAGTCCATTCTCATCCTAGAGATGTTACTGGTCCTTCTGGCACTCCAATTTTATGCACCGATACCTTTAGCAGAGTCAGTCATCTTTCTGAAACTGGAACAAGCTGTGCAGGTAAACCCTGCGGGAGAACTATGTGGTAACATGGCCTTAGGGAAAAAATGCAGAGATGAGCCAGCCAGGCTTTGTCTGGTATAAGCAGTTTGCAAAACAGGAGCCTCGTACTCAAAAAGGCAGGAATAAAAGAAGGTTCCTCAAAAGGAACCTCCTCTTTGCCTCTGCCTCCCCAGGTGTGCACATGCACTGGTTTTGGCTGGTATAGAGTTAATTTTCTTCATGGTAGCTAGTATGGGGCTATATTTTGGATTTGTGCTGAAAATTTGTAAAATAGGGATGAAAGCTGATAACACAGGAATGATTTAGGTACTGCTGAGCAGTGCTTGCACATTCAAGGCTTTTTCTGCTTCTCGCCCTACCCCACCAGTGAGCAGGCTGGAGATGCAAAAGAAGCTGGGAGGGGACAGAGCTGGGACATCTGACCCCAACCATATTCCCCGTATTCCATACCATATGACATCAAGTTCAGCAATAAAATTAAGGGGAAGGTTGGTGGGGGGCTGCAGTTTGAGGACTGGCTGATTGGTGGTGAGCAATTATTTTCATTTGCATCACTTGTCTTTCTTGGGATTTATTTGTCTTCCTTTGTTATTTTCCTTTTCATTACAATTTATGATTATTTTTCTTTCAATTATTAAACTGATGTTATCTCAACCAATGGATTTTCCCACTTTCAGCTTTCCCATTCTCTTCCCCCATCCTGCCGGGGGAGGGGGGTGTGTGAGAAGCTGTGTGGTGCTTAGTTGCCAGTTGGGGTTACACTGTGTCAGCACAGAAGAACCTTCACTTATGGTGAGACAGGCTTTTTCCTGCCAAACACAAGCAGCCGGGGGATGAAGCTGGGGAGATGAGCTGGACTGACTCCAGTGAGGAGCAGTATCAGAAGCCACCTGAGCACTCAGGGGTCTTCCCACCATGCCAGCCAGCCTCCCTCGCCTGCCCTGTACAGAGGTGCTCAAACGTATTGCCTTATATTACCTCTTTCGCCGAGAGCTGGAATTGCAGGTGAATTGATTTCTATGCAAGAAGAAAATGCTTGATGCAGAAATGTGAGTTTTTTCTGAGAGGAGAGGACTTTCTGGCTAAAAGTCAAACCAGCTACATTTTTACTTCTTCAGTGAAATATTTTGGAGTGAGGGTAACAGTGGGAAGGTGCTGAGTGTGGGGGAAAGGACTACTTCACCAGCAATATATTTGGAATATAATCCTTCATTTCAGACTCCGGGAACAGAGACATTTTTTAAATATAGAAAGCCTGATTGTCTCTCCTAAATATGGTATGCACCAGAATCACTACAGTGTTAAAATTCGATTTATGAAGTGTGAAAAATTGATAGAATTAAGCAATCTGTTTTCCACCAAGACTTGCCTTTATGCTTAGCTG
>JANHGB010096996.1:34188-105959 GCA_026283785.1 Coracopsis vasa
CTGCATATGAGTTATATGCAAGGTGCATATTACCAAATAATGCATGTAAGACTGGTTATTATCGACAGCTAATAACACACTTATTTAATGATCCCAAGCAAACTCCAAGTGTGCTAGTATTACATTAAATCAGTCATTTAATGCTGTAATGACCACTTTTGTGGACTTTACTGGTACCATACTAAACCCCATATTTAATGGTTTAACAGTTTTATTTTTTACAGGAAAAAGCTTCTGCTGTCTACTTGCTGCAGAAGAGCAGTCAAGATTCACTTTCCTTTCCTGTATGAAATATAGGCCTTTACTTTTCTCAAAAAAGTTGTAATCTACACTGTCTCATTTCCTATCAGATCATTTGCATCAGCATACAGACAGGATGGGGGCAGCCACTTAGTAGCTCATGATTAACATCCCCTGCTGTAATTCAAGTGAAGCCAAATTTTATTATTAATTTAATAACATAGCTTATTTATTCCCACACAGAGAAAATTACAGAATGCATGATGGCTGAGAGCTGTAAAGAAGTTTACATTCATCTTCACGAGTGAGCAAAGTGATAATTCATAACTGGTACAGCCAGAAGTGAGTTATTAGATCACTCCTCAGAGATAAAAGGTTAGAGCAGATTGAAGCCATCAGATCTTTTAATGTCTCTGTGTATGTTGAACACTGAATAAGAAAAGGTAGACCATTTTTTTGCTTCATGCTCTAGTAAACCACTTTGCAACTTTTCCACAATTGCCCTTGGTTCTCCCCGTAGTTTCCAGCTAAGTTGTGCTGACTTTGCTGAGTTTTGTCTTTTACGTCTCGACATCTGTATGAACTAGTATTCAACTGCATAGAATATCAACAGCTGTTTTTTTTTCAGAAGGATTAATAGCTGGATTTTTAGTGGCACTAATGAGCACACACCTAAGGAAACTTACAGGCTTAAGCCTCTTGTTCAGGGTAATTTACATGTACACTTAGCCTGACCCTTTCATTTTCACGTGACTTTTTTGTTCAAACTGCATGGTGGCTGTTGAATAAAGGCAGCAAGCAAAGCTTGTTTTGTCACATAACGCAGCAACTGTGAGGCTTGCTGGACCAGGGCACTCAGACAGAACAGCTCGTCAAGGTACAGATTTGCAGCACCTATATTAAACTGCTAAAACTCATTTGCTATTCTGTCTAAAGTCACGGATTTGATTACAGATGCCTAAAGATAACATCAACCATGCAGACATTTTCACTGGCTTTCCACAGGCTGACCAGAGGAGAAAACAAAGTCTGCTGCAGCTGAAGCTAAAGGAAAACACCTTTCTGATAAGCATAGCAAAGAACTCCATTGAGTTGTCCTGGAGCTCAAGAATTCAATGCATTGCACAATCAAGAAATCATCTAGCTTTCGCAGATCTTACTACTTTGTATTATATCAGTTGTTTGCAGGTACTCCTTTATCGTGTTTTTAAATTACAGGATCTATTACTGCAACATGTGCAATGCTGCCTGTAAGTGCAGCCCTGTTATTTGCAAGTGTTGTATTAACATGTTGTATTATGTACTTAATAAAACTCAGGTGAAACTGTTATCTCAAAAAAAGTGCGTATATAAAGACATAGAAGTTAATTTCCTATGTTGTTGACTTTAATTAATATAAAGAAGATTTTTCAGGGTTTAAAGAAGGGGACTGAGAACATGGACTTCTGATTTACATTTAATGATAATTAACATCACTGAATTGATTGTAGCTATATTGATTTCTGCCAGTGGACTTTCACCAAAGAATGCATTCCTCCAACTTGTCAGGACTCATGCTGGCTACATCCTGAGCAGCAGTTAGACAAAACTGGGTGCATCTGTTCATTATTAAAAGAAACAATCTGGTTTTGGAAACATTTGTATACCTATGACAAATAAGCTTTGGTTTCCACTTGTGAAGACAGGGAAATGCTTCACAATAAAGCTTTCCTGGGAAAAAACAAAAGTTGTACGTACTGTAAATTTAAAAAAATAGTGGTAGAAGCACATTTCACCTTTCTGCAAGTGATGCATGTGTATGCATTTACCATCGAGGGCTTTCAGTCATAAAGCTAAAAATACAGCCAGCTTAGAGAAGAGAGAACTGATGAGATTAAAAACTAAACCAAAACACACTGTTAGATGTGATTAGAAGAACGAGGCAGGGTTGACAACGTTTATTAACTATAAGCCTTCCTGCAACCATACTTCAGCCCCAGAGAGTTTTGTTAAAATATCTTATAAAAAGGTAGTGGAGAGGGTTTCATTTTCAGAACATGCGCAACTTCAGTGAGAGCTGCAGGTCCTCAAAAAATGAAGTTCATGGTCTAATGGGTTCCAGTTGCCTCTGTTCCTGTCTGCAGATCATGCTGTAAAATTACAGCATTCATGCATAGCAGGTATAATGCTGAGAGGAACTGACAGTGGAGCACAAAAGCTGTTCAAGGATAGGGACCCAAGCAGGTTTCTGTAAAGCACCAGATTATCAGTTATTCACAGAGAAAAAATGAAAGGAGAGAGGACATCTCCAGAATTTGGCATCAGTCAATATGAAATCTTAAGTTGGAATACAAAGATCTAACAGTGACTAAATGGTTAACAGCCTTATTACACATATCTACTCTTAGTAGATTTTTCACACAGGACAAAGCAACCTATTTCTTTTACTGTGCTCTTCTATATGTCGGACCTAACCCCTGCAAGAGGGCTAAGGGGCTTTCAAATCAACTTGTTTCAAAATTTCTGGAAAAATTTTTCTATCAGGATGTTTTACATAGTAGCCAAACAGTTAAAGGCCTATCCATTTTCGACTGCTGTTTGATATAAAAACCTTAATCCACGGCTGAAAGAAACAAAAATTTTCTATCCCAGAAGAAAGCATAACAGACCCTGAGAAATATACTTAATGATCCTAAAGGTCTTTTCCAACCTAAATGATACTGTGATTCCACCTTTGGTTTTGGGAGAGGATCCTGGATGCATGTATTTTGAATGGAGCAGAACCAGCTGGGTAATTTCCAATTAAAACAAACAAAAAAAGAGCTGCAAATTTATTTTTTTAAATGTTATTTTTTAAAAGATATTTTTGGAGATGTTATTGGGGCTTTTTAAGTGTAGAGAGGACTGATTTTTAAGACCAAATGTAGAACTTCTTGTCAATGAAGGATGCCATTTTTTGGTTTTTCAAAAACCAGCCAGTAACTTGGTGTCTAGTGAATACACTTAAGAGTGAGAAGATACTATTGTTCCTTCTGGTTCAAGCCAGAGGTTTGATCTGAAGTCACTGACCTCCAAGACAAATGCCCAAGTCACTGGGTTCTGATGCTCTAGTCCTCTGCTCCAGGTGTCTGCATCCAAACTTCTCATGAGAGAGCTACCTCACTTTATACTGCACAGAAGCCTCACACCTTGCGCACAGTATAAGTGCTAGGCTGAGGAACCAGGTCTCTGCTTCACTGAACATTCCAGTAAAACAAAACAAAGGAACCTTGACAGTGACAAGGAAGAGCTCTTCACTGCTCAGCAGTCAACAGCCTGATTGCTAGCAGCATCCTTGAGTGATGGAGCACCTAAGAAATAGTATATTTTTCTTCTCCCACCTGAGAAATAAATAATAGGTCTTATTTTCCTAGTATTCAGAGTATTAGGATAAACACAGTCAAGTTGGAAAGATGCTTAGGAAGGTAGCTAGCCACACACACAATTAAAATGACTTCTGAAGCAGCAATGTTACCAACATGCAGCTATAAAGCAAATCGCTGGCCAAGACCTAGCCAAAAACCTATGGTGGCTGTTGCATTGTGCATAAGCAAGAAACTGTTGATAAATTATCAGAGAAACAAGAAAGAATTGTAAGCAGACTCCAAGGTCACAGAATATGAAATCTAGTCTCTCAATTATACTTTTTTAAGGACCATATTTACCAATATTTCTAAATGATAGAAAGAATACCTTGTAGACAGTCATCCAGAACTCTAAAGTGTGAGTAAAGCCCCAGTTTCCCTCTATAACAATTTTCTGCCAATGTAAAACCAATGACTTCAATAATATTACTCTGATTCACCTTGGTACAAAGATGATCAGGGCTCTAAAAGAGGAAATTGTCATATTATCATAATTTCCAAGAAGAAAATGGGAAAGCAGTTGGGAATTTTCCAATGAGACTTGCTTGCATCTGAAGTTGTAATTTCTTTAAAACAGAAATATCTCTCAGAAATATCATTTAATGAGCTGCCAATGAGCCACAGAAAGGATTTCTCTTACAAATCTGCCTGACTTTTTGCCAGCTCATCTAACAGTTGCTGGGAGGATGCCTGTGTTTCTTGGGTTTACAAATGTAGGATGGCCCCTCTGTGCAGCATCATAAATGTATGGTTGTTGTGCTTTCTGCAGAGAGCCCTAAAGTCCTGAGAAGACCACATCTAGCTTTCTTGAAGCTCACTTGAACCTTCTGCAGAAGGTGTGCTGCCGCACATTTTTTCATGGAAAAGATGGGAAACTGGAACCCTAGAATACCTTGTTACTGCAGCAAAAGGAAAGATCCTACTAGCTCTGTCTGTCACTCTTGACAATATCTGAAGTAAGAGTACTTTCTGCTCCCTACCCAGTGACAGAAAGTTTAAAAGCAGCAAACTTTTGCTTCTTGCTCCAGAAACAAAACCATTTGTCCCCTCCTTGCCATATTTTCCCTTGATTTCTGGCAACCTCAACAAAATAGATCAACAATGCCAAATTCAAACACTTGAGAACTCACTCAGTGTACCTCCCTTACAGAGCAAAATACATAACAAACCATTCACATATATATGCATCAAGTAAATATGTACATACATATGTGTATCTATCTTTATATTATGTATATGAGCATGTGTATGTGCATATGCCTCCGTACAATATATGCATATACCTTCCATTGTCTTTTATATACTTCTATTTGTAAGCTTTTGGTTGAAATTTAACTTAGAGATTTTAGTTGAAATACTGCTGGATTTAGAGGAAGTAATCAAAGAAAAAACAATGGAATCAAAGGTAGCACATTTTTTCCATCATTGCAGCCTTAATATTGAAAGAAGAAAGCAGTTTTCAGAGAGGAGACTTTAGGTAGCCAATTGATGGGTAAGTCTGGGGTCTAGTCATCCACCAGAGATAAGACTGGCAGAAGCAAAGTTATTTCTCCTGTACATTTAGCATCCCTACACACTCTGATGCTTTGTCTCCCATACATTTCACATGCCTACACATGGGGGTTCCTGTATCAGTGGGTTCCCCCCTAGAGAGTTCATTTAAAAAAACTTTTGTCTGAGACAGTTGCTATATGAACCAGAGAGTGTTGTAGTGCAGGAGTTAATTTCCTCATTTGTGGCTATAGTTCATCATTCAGGAATTTAAATATACATTGTCAAGTAGCTGTGATGTGCTATTTAATTTCTGAAGCAGGTGCATAGGAGTGTTAGGTAAATTGATCCCTTTATCACCTAATTTGCAGTACCTCAATGAGATATTTTGAGGCTTAATTGATAAATGCTTGAAAATACATTCATGTCCTTTGAAAGGGTAAGATAATATATGGGTGATAATATATGATCATGATGAGCATGGCAGCAGAATTGGCAACTTGGGTTTTGCTTATGCTCAGCTGCAATTCATGCGTGACCTCTGCAAGGTCTCTGTTGAGTGATCCCAGGCCATAGTCTCTCACTGAAGTTGCATTGTGGTAAGAGGCAGGGCAACTGAGCTGTAGCTCCATAGCACTGACACACGAAGGTGCAGCAATTGAGAACCACACCCCAAAGCAGCATATTTAAAGCTGCTAAACAACATGGGGCCCAAGAATAAATGCTCACTTGAAAGACTTTAAATAACTACAGCAACAACATTCCCAAATGCACAAACCCTTAGGCAAAAATCTGATTAAGAAGACTGACATTTGAAACTCTTCCCAAGAAACACCAGATCTATATGAGTCACTGAATGATCAGAGAGAAGTTGCCCAGCCCGGATGTCAAAGTTAGCAGAGGAGTCCAAGAGAATTACAGGTGAGAGATAGCTGCGGCTTTCAATCAGGGAGAAAACAACTGGGAAAGCTGGGTTTTTTTTTCTGGGAAATGTTTCCAAAACCATCTCTGAAACGGATTGAAACTGGATTTCGCACTGAGGTGTGGCTGCAGCCAAAGTGCAATTTTCCAGGATCTTGGATGGGAACAGTAAATTAGACCTAAAGGTTACATTTTAAAGACCTTTTGGGGGTGGTGGCCTTGCTGTTCATCAAACTTGGAATGACTGCTATGTAAGAAGAGGTGAGAAATCTCCCAAACATGCAAAAACATTATTGTAACATTCAAGTAATATGAAGTGGAAAAGTGAAATGTTGAAAACAGCTTTAGCATGCCAGAAATAAGATCACCAGCTGCTGGATCCAGGGAATTTTCCTTGTCTTGTTTGGATGAGCAGGGTTCTGCAGGAAAAACAGCAGGTGATCCTGCAGCAAAAGATCATCTCAAATTTTCTGCTCACAGCTAAGCTGAAATAAGGGGCCCAAACGAACTTTACTTCATTGTGGAACTTCTTGATTTTAGTGTACAGACATATTGCCTCAGTTTGGGTGGTGGCTGATGGATTTTTAACACCAGTTTTCCTCTCATGTACTTTGTTATACGAAGATTAAAAGAGAGTAACACAAGAAGGCTTTGATACCTGAAAACCTGTCTTTCTTTATCATAAGTAAATACCAGAGACTGTACCAGCTGCTCTGCTAACATGCAGTGCTGTTCTTTGTCCCAAAACCAAGAATTTTGCACCATGTACTCTACTATAGCTCAGTGCTTTGAGAAAACCTCAGGCTGGCTTTGGCAAAAGCATGAAATCCCTTCTATTAGGTAATAACTGGAGAACCACAGGGGGAAGTTATCTTTTACTTCTCTGGGGACAAATGGGATCATTTTAATGAACAGTAATGTTCTACAGTAAATTACTAATGGAGACCTAGCAATTGTGATTTCTTCACACCACTTGGCTGATAGCAGCAAGCAGGAACAGTGGGATACTGCTGAGCAGAGTCTCTTTTTGATGCTAATGGAGAATTTATTTTGTAGTTCAGGCCTGAGACTAGCACTGTGCAGTGTCCAGTCCAGAGATGATTAACTTCAGATCTCTGAAGCTCACAGTATTCCATCTGTGAGACAGTACTGTATGCCAGGGACATGACTGGCAAGTCCCGTTACTACCAGTCCAGCTGACTGCAGCTGGAGATTGACTTCTGTAGGGGAGTCTTTGAACATACTGCCTCCCTCAGTGGCACCCTTCCTCAGGTGAGATCTCGTTCCTGCTGTGTGGCCACATATGCCAAGATCAGATGAAGTTGGGCTGGCCTGTTACAGCAGGTGCACTGGGCTGCACAGCCGGGCACAGGCTCTGGTGCTGCACAGCAATGCATGAGGTACCAACCTAATCAGAGAAGTTAGCACAAGATGTCAAAGTGCTGTGTGGGTTTCAGACAAGTGTGTGACATTTATAGGGTTTTGGTTAAAATGAATGGCAGGACAAACTTTAATCTCAAGTGATAGATACTTTTAAGAAATATTCTAAATTTCATATGCAACAAATGAAAAATTAATAGGCCTATTCACACAGAATGGAAGATGTATGTTTTCACCAAGAATTAAATTCTTTTGGCAAAGATTCTCACTTCTATATACGTCTGCGGTATTTAGTTGCTGAGAGTAAAAATAACTATGCTTTACCGCATTTGTGAACTTCTAGGTCTGTAGTGGACAGCATAGCGTAAACAAAGCCTGAGTCATACCTTAGAACCAATTTTGTTTCTGTTCATAGCATCTGAAAGATAAGGACAGAAAAGGGCATATGATAGTTGCCTCATTCAATAAACCCCATCCATCGCTTGCACGGGATGAGAGCAGAACAAGGGAAAAGGATGCTGGTCCCTGTCCACTGAGGTACAGCTTCTCTCCCTGACATATTTCGTAATGGCAGATGACCCCACAGTGCTTTGATAGCAACTGCTTGTGCCCAGCTGCAGCCCAGCATCTTCCTGCCGTTATGGTATCAGGTACCAGAAAAGGCAGGTGAGGTAAATGAGGTCACAAGGAAGAAGATAAAGCAAGTATGAGGACGACTCTTGATCAGGGGATGAGAATGAATGAGCACACAGAAATGCTGAAGATAAAGTGAGATTTAAAAAAATAATTACTGAGGTTACTGAACATATTTTCCCAAGAGGCTCATGTGGCTTTCTCCCCCTCTGTGCATCAGATGAAGTCCTTTGGACTTCATAGAGAAAGCTTTCATCTTATTCCTTTTATTCCTTGTCATGGATGTCAGAGTTGGTGAGAGTAATGACCATTTCTTTTTGTGGAAACTAGGGACACTGCCCATGTTCTTCCCTTGCCAGCCTGGGGCATTACTTCACACTAGCAAGTAGGCTTCTCTGCTGTTTTGCTCCTAAGAGAAATGACACTGAAGACTTCCTCTTTCAGCTGTGGTTTCATGAGCAACCCTCTTGCTAGATTTTACAAACTCAACTTTTATCCTCATAGGTAAAATTTATTTTACACACACTAATCCAGGGGCTGTGGGCAGAAGAACATCTCCATGCCCTTGAACATCACTGCCTTTCACTGTGCGCAGACAAGTAGCTGCACATCCCTCACCCACTCCTGGGCAATGATTACCTTGTAACTGTAAAATGAAACAAAAGCAGGGTTGAAAGTCTTTATGGAGTCAAATCACCCTGGATACAGCCTACTTCACGCACCTTTATGTGCAGAAAATCTGACTTTAAAGGAGAATAGGAACAAAGTGAAAATGCTGATACTTAAAAAATATTTTCCATCCTGCATAATAACTAAATATTTAAATATAATATTTTTTTTGTAAACCAGAAGTTTCAAATATTTTGAGCTTGGGAATTATTTCAGTGTCCTTGCTGGAAAATGTTTCAGTGCATTTTGGTCTTGCCTTTTTCTTCACCCCTTAGAAGAAAGTTACCTACATTTATTGCCCTGCAACAGTTTGCTGTGTCATGAGAGTCACATTCAAGTTCCATATCCCCTGATTAAGTGGTATTTTTTATGATATATTCAGTATATCTATATAGCATTAGATCTCATAATGCAACAAGGTGCTTAGATAGAAGGAAAAACTAACAATATTTTTGGATAAGTAATCTGGCCTTTACCCTGGTTCTCATGGCTACATTAGTATTTGTAAACTAACTGGGCCAAGGTTACTGTCTGCTACCAAGGCCAACAGACACAGAATGTCATAGAAGCATGCTGTTAAACTCTCTTATCCTTCGAAATAGGATAGCCACCCATTGACTGCTTACTAGGGATGGTACCTGGCCCATATAAGTTTTTTGGAAAAGTGCTAATTGGCTCAACCAAAGTCATGCCAAGAAATATTTCTAAAATTCTATGATACAGACAATAGCATTTAAGTATCTATGAACATTTATGGCAGCTGCTTAATTTATTAGCTCTAGGACCATATACAGCCCCAAATTATGATTCCTTTAAGACAGCATTCCACATTATGCAGTTTAAAGCTGAAGGAGTATATTGTTTAGATTTTCCCTGAGAAACAATTGAAAAATGTTGAAGTAATAGATATTTTCTTATGGAGAACATTGATTCTGCGGATGCTGCACTTTTGTTTTGAAAATCATGAATGAGCAACTCATACTTAACGAGACGCAAATTTTAATTGAACAATGAATTCTTTAGGCATTTTTCTATGGCAGTTTTGCTACAGCTTTTTGTGTGTGTGTGTTTCATAAACAATCATTCTGAACACTTCTATAAGAGTGCAGAGTAATATTTCATAAGTGGGAAAATTACTTTCAGCAAGGGCCTACAAGGATGCTGGAGAGGAGCTCTTCATCAGAGACTGTAGTAATAGGCCAGGGGTTAATGGGTTGAAACTTAAACAGGGGAGATTCAGGTTAGATATAAGGAAGAAGTTCTTTACTGTGAGGGTGGTGAGGCACTGAAACAGTTTGCCCAAAGGAGTAGTAAATGCTCCATCCTTGACAGTGTTCAAGGACAGGTTAGAGAGAGCCTTGGGCAACATGGTCTAGGGTGAGACATCCCTGCCCATGGGATCTTAAGGTCTTTCCAACCCTAACTGTTCTATGATTCTATGATCAAAGAAAGAAGCATGCGGTGTTGTACAGGTCAACTCCTACTTAGTCAGAGGCCAGCTCTTGTACTGATAAAAATCCAGGACCAAAACTTAAAACACCACCATCCCCTGAAAATGAGAAGCATAGTAAAAGAGTATTTCTGGTGATCTGCCAACTAGCGTACTGTGACTCTGGACAGAAGTGGGACTACCTTAAAATCTCTAGACGCTCTTCACCCTCCTAATCACAACACTATCTCATCTTTCTTTGGTTCTCTATTGAATTCAGCTCATACCTCTGTTTTCCTACAAAAAATGAGCAAGGATGCTGGGAGGAAACAGTTAATTCCACTATGGAGTTCCAATTCATTTCCAGGGCACACTGAAGCCTATATGCCCTATGAAAACTCTACTTGGTAATAATGTTGTGAAAGGACATTGTTGCACATAGCAGTTAATTCACAGCACTAAATAAAGTTGAGTGTAACATAATTTTTGGCATCTTCTCAATTCTGAGCGACTCTGCAACACAAACATTCCTTTATCTTAATTTTATGCCTGTAAAATAATTTGCATTGGGGTGTGACTGTGTAAGAAGCATTTGGCATACCAGTTCAGTTTTCTTCTGTTAAGAAGACGTGATTACTTATGAATAAGCCAGCCACAAATAAATTTTGTAGCCAAAGGTTCTAAACAAATTAAAGTATACAAAGACTGAATACATAAGCCTGTATTTAAAAAAAAAAAAAAAAAAAAAAAAAAGAAAAAACAGATAAAGACTAAATTAAGGTAAGGTAAACCAGGATATCAATACGGACATTGTCAGAACACACAGTGGAGCTAATGATTTAAATCAGGTAATGATTTAAAGTGGGAATATCTCAACTAGATTTCTGATGTAATGATAGTATGCATTTAATGTTTGAGCTCTGAAGAGCAAAACTGACCATATAGTCCAAAATATCACTGACTTCCTATGAAGATTCTGAATCTTCTTCAGAGCCTTTACCAGAATGTAACAGTTGTTTCTTTTTTATTGCAAGTTGGCCATAGCACTCAGAAATATCCATTTAGTGCTTATAAAGGATTTTTCAAATTTGAGACATATATGAAGGTTGTTAAAATATTGCTGGGGATTTTTGAAGGCTTTCAAAAGTTGTATTTCTATTTACATGGCTTTTACATGATACTGCCCAAAAGGGGAAAAAGGATGGAAAATCTGATGTGAATGAACTTTGTCTGCTGCTAGTGTATGGGAGAGCTCCAAATGCTCCATCTATTTTCAGAACCCAATAAATACAGATCGAGCAAATCAGGATTGGTTTTATCAGTGCAACTTTCTTGTCCGTTTGTTTTGTTGGGGTTTTTTTGTTTGTTTTTGGTAGAATCAAAATGAAAGATGACCTGAATATGGACACTATTTTTTTTTCTCCAAACTCCCCATGTTCTGTAAAGGGGTTCAAAGTTGGTGATAGTTCCAATCAGGAAATGTTTGTCTGCAAGTAATATACCTCAATTGCACACCATCTGAAGACATCTAGCAGTGACCTAATTTACTGAAGATATGGGGAAAGAAAAAACCCTCCTTGGAGGCTGTTGGGGCAGGTTATACCTATATAATGTGAAGTGGTTGGCACTGGCACACACACGGAAAATCCAGAAGCTCAAATGCTTATGCAAATCTGCTGAAACTATAATGAGAAATGAAAGATGTTAAATAGCATGGAGAGGTAAAGGGATGAAGTCAGCTATGAAGATTCTATTCTATATAGTTTTCCTTATTGTCATCTATAACCCTAAAAGGGGGACACTGACCATGAAGAAAATATTTCAAAGACAAGAAATGCCTTATTTTATTGAACACACAGACATGTGCACACAGATATAAGCAAAATTATTTATATTTGCCATTCAACTGTGTCAGAAATACATGTAATCATCTAGTTTTTCTCATTTTTATCCTTTCAGTTTCTAATATGCTCTCCCTGCCACGCATCAGTGAGAGCTTTTCCATATAATTTTCTCTTCTTACCTTCCGTTCTACTTCTTGCTGCCTGAATTAGGTTTAACTACTTCCTTGGTTCCCAAATTTTCGTTACCTGTCCCTCTCTCTCCTTTCTACTGCAATTCCTCTTCCTTCTTCCAGTGTTTCTATCATGGCTCCCAAAATGTCTTTCTCCACTCACAGTACTTCAAGCTCTCTTCCCCTGTCACATTCCCCAGCCCATCACCCTTAATAGACTCTTGCCTATTACCAGTTACTACTATACACAGCTGCACATTTATCTAAGATTGTAAATAGCTCCATTCCTTGTTACTCCTAGTACTTAAAAAAAAAAAAAAAGGAAAAATCCCCACCAACCCTTAATGTCTTCCCCCTTTCCCTCCTCCTGTCTTATCCTAGAGAAGAAATAATAATCTTTAATAGATGTATTTTATTTTTTAATTTGATAATATTTGTTTGTTTAAGATCTAGTTTAACAGTTAGCATGTGAGAATCACTGTATGTTCCTTGAGGGAAAATGATACTAAAAACCCAATAGTGTTGTGTGTTCACCTCTGCAGAAGCCAGTCCTGCCTAGTGTTCTTCCTGGGAGTAGGGGTATATAAAGCTCATCTATTAAACCAAGTTTCTTCTTTTCTGCTTCATGTTTTAGCATAGGAAAGTGAGATGTGAGGAAAGGAGAGATCTCTGTCATCATTAAGGCAGCCTCACAGGTTTTCTTGGCTGCTGGCAGTGGACACAGAGCATATGGAGAGCCAAGACAGAGCAGTGGGCTTGTGTGACTACCATAGCCAGGGATAGTTCACACAGGTAAGACTAACTGAGCTGAGGGCTTCTTTGTTCAGCAAAGCCTGATTTTGACTCAGCCTGGCACTCTGTATTACTGTTCATACCAATTCTGCTTGCTTTGGTGCAGTATAGTTACTATAAAATAAATGAAGTTGCTCTACTAAAACTATTCCCTCTTGTTTACTATGACAAGCTTTCCCGATTGTGATATTTGGCAGCTGTTATATGCAACTAAATACTATTCAGTTCTGTCTGGCCTCCTATATTTGCAGTACTGCAGTTAAGTAAAGTGGACTTTATTCCTCATGTTGAGGACAGAATGATGAGGCAGGACTGATTAATTTTTACAGGGACCATATTAATTTTCAATACTTCAGCCAAGCCTTCTATCCCTTTTTCCTTCTCTGTCAGGATAATCTGAGGCTATTTCTCATCACATGCAAATCTCACTGACTCTCTGGAGACAGCTCATGGAAAGCACAACAGCATCACCTTTGTGCTAATCCAAACCTTTTCCCAGAAGGGCTGAACATATTTTTTTGGCAGATCAGCACTTGTTATTGTGCAGTTTTACAGTCTGTTGTCCTGTCCCTCATCCTTGCCTTTTGGCAGGTTGTCAGATATCATTAGGATGATCTTAGTGATGTAGCATTGTACATTTAGATTTGTTTATTCTTTGTTTAAGAATAAAGTCACAGCAGGACATAAGCTGTGCATGGAAGGGCTGAAAAGCGTTAGCCTTTTGTTCTCTGGTAAATTAAATGATATTTTTGTGTGTGTACCTGTGATGTACAAACATGCATTAATACATGTGCCAGCACTAAAGTGGAAAAACCCAGGGGATCCTTAGGTACCTCTTGAATCTTTGGCTCTTTGTGCTATGGAAGTCCTAAGAAATCTGTTAGCAAACTGGAAAGGTCACATTTTCAAGTAAACTAATAATTTTTCTGTAATGCTGGTGTTATAGGAAAGTAGCTCTACTTCTGTAGAGCCTACCATCTTCAGAACCAGAAATAGATGAAACTTCCCATAGCATTAAGTGTGCTATCCGATAGATCAGACAAGATGGCTAGGAATGCTTTAAGAAGGACCTGTAGCTACTGGCTACTGTAATTAGCTGTTGTAAGTACTTATTTTGTTTATTGAAATAATGTTTAATTGAAATAATTTGCTTAAGTGTGTGATTGGGAATTTTACAATTCATTTTTGGGCAAATAGAACAGCTCAACACTATTCAGATGTAATGAAAGTTTTCAATTTTGAGGCAATACATTCCTCTCACTCTAGTATATTACACCATTTAAAACATATTGGAAGTTTTCTAATGGAGCTGAAGGAAAATATGAAAGAAACTTTTCACAGTGGTACCGTTCAGAAAACATCAAAACAAAATGTTCCTTCATTTTCTGGCATGCTTATACAGTATTCTTCACCCTTTTGGACAATAAAAAAATAAATCCAAATGGTATGGCTTCATTAAAGATTTTAACATACGTATTGTTTTGCCCTCAAACTCTATAGTATGAACCTGTTTGCACAGATCTGCCTCTTACTGTATAGAAGAGTTTAGTTCTCTCCTGACTGTATAATCCACATCCATTTACTCTGTAGAGGAGCTCTACAGCTCTCTGTAGAGAGACTGTGCAAACTTTTCTTTTTTGAATGCTAGTTAATTAGATACACATTTACAAACTTTCTGCTTGTCCCTCACAATACGCTACAAGACCTTCATAATAGACTCAGTTCAAGGAGCTATACTCATTGTCACCTCACACAGAGCACATCATCACTGGCTCCCCATCGGCCTTCAAGTTTATTGGCAAACAGAGTGACCCTTGCAATTAAACCATGACATTACAAAACAGTTTTGTCAAAGGGGATCTCTACCCCACTACTGTGTTCCCATGAAGGTCATATACTCTGTTGTGTGGGCAACTTCAAACACGACCTGAATATAGTTAAAGGACAATCCTTTCTACTGTGTAAAAACCTCAATCATATTCCCAAACCATGTTATAACCTTGAATAAAGAGGCTTTAGCATGGTTGAAGGCAGAATTTAGGTCCCTTCTACACTGCAAAAATGGAGTCATGCTTTAATTGTATTGCAGGGATAAAGATTTTGCAATTGTGTCCCCTGGAATATATTTTTCTTTAGATATAGCTAAACGTAAGGCCTCAAATCTCTCAAGGATATTAGATGTCATTCTATCTTTTTAAGTACTGGTATGAAACTAAAGAATTGTGAAAAATAAAAGTGGGAAAGCACAAGAATGATTTTCACAGAAGTATGTTGATCTCTACAAGTTGAAAAATTGACCCTGCCTAGACAGTAAGGTCATTTTACCCAACCAAACAGAATAAAATGTTTTTGTTAAAAAAATTTTTCTTAAGCCTTAAGATTAATGTTTGTTCTTTACCTTAGGACAACTACAGAAATATATTTATGTATGTATATACACACAAAACCAAAAGACTTAACTTAGACTATATCCTAACTCTGTCAGTTTCTAGTGGTCATCTTTGGACTCCTCATAAAACATGCAGAATCTGTTCTAATAATTTTTTCTTTTTTTTGATTCTCATAGTGTCTCCAGCTGGTATCTCTGCCTCAGGCTTTTGCTCTCTAGTATATTGGGATCTATCTCACTTGATAGTTCTTCCTGGTGCCTCTGAACCTCAACCCAAAGACCACATGGGACTTCTCCATGGCATCCACCACCCCAGCATCTGATCCAGTCAAGAAACAGACTCCAAGATCTTTATTTTTCTCTTGTACAAAAGATACCTAAACAAAATTTAAAGCATTGTCTATATTTCTATTTCATAAATCTTCAGTCTTTCATATGGAAATTTTTGCTGCCTATGCTTCTGGCTAATGATGAGATTCATCTCACCTAATCTCAGCCATCTAATAACTAGATATTTAACTTAATCTAGTTGTCTGGCCTCTTTTTTTTGCCAGAGGAGAGATACAAGCACTTTCTGGAAATCACTCATCTTGCTAACCAAAACATTTATGAGAAGAAGTGGGTTTTGGAAATGTACTTTTCTCTGAGCCAACCACAGAGCTTGGTTAATTAGCTTATACTTATAACTAACATATATTTGTATGACTTTAAGGCACCTAGCTAGGCAAGAGGAATCCTGCCTTCAAGTCTGCCACCAGGCTCTTGTTCCAGAATAAACTCTTCTCAGTTCTATCTCCATTAAAAGCTGAGTCCTAAACAAGGAGGATAAATCTTATGAAAAAAAACAGACCTTTGATGCTGGTGTTTTCTTGTTTCTTTGTTGGTTTTGAGGTTTTGTTTGTTGGTTGTTTGGTTTGGTTTGGTTTGTGATTTTCATTTTTTTTTTTTTTTTTTTTTTTCTGTCAGGAACATCACTTCCACAAAGCCAAATATAGGAATGAACTTTCCAGTCTCTTCCCCTCCACCAGTACAACAACAAACACAGGTCAGTAAAAAGAATAGTTAGAACTTGAAAAAAAAAATACTATCTTTAGGAAGTCACTTTTTTAAAGAGTTATTTTCTACAGATAAATGTATCCAATCCTTCATTTTTCCAAGATGCTTTTTTACCTGATTCTTTGTATTGCTTCCCTACTTGCTACCACTGTAATGGACTGTGCCTTTTCCCTCTTTTTCATTTCACTTCTGATTTTTATTTTGTTGTTGTAGATAAGTCACAGCTCTGTGAATGTCTGACATCCTGAGGTGGCTTTTTATTCCTTCCTTCAGGCAGCAAAATGTCTGGCAACTGTTTCTGTTCAGCCCCAGACTCTGAGGGATGCATAGTCTCCAGTTTGCCTAGAGTATAAACATGAAACAAAACCACACTTAAGCCTATGCTTTCAAATAAAACCAATTGGGTCATAATGAGCTCTGCTGTGCATTTCCACAGCAGGACCATGGAAAGACTCAAAATGCGAAGAGCATGATGGGGACAAATCATTGCTGGCAGTCACATACATACTACCACCTGCAGTTGCATTTAAAGAAAGATGCTATTGTGTGATTTTTCTCTTCCCTCCTCTAACCCAAACTAGTTAAGCTCTGAGGTAGCAGGCAGAAGTTTCCTATCTACTGTCCAGATTACAAAGTTGTCACATACATTTCCTGAAAACTCTATAGGAAGATTTCTGGCAAGCAATCCAAAGACAACGGCATATGCCAGCAGTCCAGATACCAGCAGCAATACACCTCAAGTGCAAAGAGAGAATCCATTCATCCAGCAATGACTGTATCTGTTTGCAAATTATTTTCCTTGAATATATTCCTATTACCCAAAGAGAACACATTAACTGAGAAATGTGCACCCTGTAGATAATCCAAACAGAGCCTGTTTTACAGATGGGAGATTAACTAACAAAATCTGAGATAATGCTGCCTCAGCTCAGTGCTAGATTACTTGTGTATATCCCCTTCTTACAAATTTACACAGAAAACAATTACAAGAATTAGAAATATGTCATCTTTTTTCCAGACTGTCCTTGACAGATTTTGTAAACTGCTTTCTCTGGTTGGTGTAAATCTCTGCATCTGCACTGAGGATGTTTTACTTATTTGTACCAAGAAGCTGAGTACAAGTTTTTTTAGTCAAGTCTTCATTCTGTGATTCTGCGATCATAGTTTTCCCACTGTACAATAGCTTCCAGCTCCTCCTCTTTGTTGTCTAAGCTGTGTGACTTGGTGTAGATGCACTTCAGTTAGGCTATCAATCCTGTCACCTTGTTTTGGGAGAAGCCTTAACTCCTATATAACCATTTTCGTGCGCATATTAGTAACTTTCCATCTTTGCTGCCACGTGGCTCTCCATTCTCTACTCCCACTGAGACAGAAGGACCTCATTGGCAAACCCAATGCTATAAACATTTCTAGGAAGCATTTTTTTAAAAGTTTTTGATCTCATTAACTCCTTCCCTCCAGCAGATAGCTCTGCATGTTGCATACCTACAAAGTCCCATCAGCCAAGCCATTCCTTCTGTCCTGGGTTCAGCAGTAGCAGTCATTTTTCTCCTTCTTAGTAGCTGGTGCAGTGCTGTGGTTTTGACTTTCAACCCGAGAACAGCACTCATAACACCGACATTTTCAGGTGTTGCTAAGTAATGTTTACTCTGACCAAGGACTTTCTGAGTCTCATGCTCTGCCAGGGAGAAAGGGAGGCCGGGAGGAAGCAGAGACAGGGCACCTGATCCAAACTAGCCAAAGAGGTATTCCATACCACAGCACGTCATGGCCAGTATATAAACTGGGGGCAGTTACTTGGAAGGGCGAGATCACTGCTCGGGTCGGGCTGGGTATTGGTTGGCAGGTAATGAGCGGTTGTATTCTGTTCCCGTGTTATTTCCCTTATCATTATTATTATTGGTGGTAGCAGCAGTGGTTTATGTTATACCTGAGTTACTGGACTGTTCTTATCTCAATCCATGGGAGTTACATTCTTTCGATTCTCCTCCCCATACCTTTGGGAGTGAGGGGAGGAAGGATGGGGGGAGTTAGTGAGTGGCTGCGTGGCTCTGAGTTACCAGCTGGGCTTAGATTTAACCATCAGAAACTATTTTCTTTTAACAGAAATACTAATTTTGGTAAAGGGAGGAAAGAAGCAAAGATGATCAGTCCTATTGCTCAACTTATTTAAATAGAAATCTTACTTTGCTGTAGTACGTGACACTAACAAAATCAGGGAAAAGGGCTAACAAGTGACAAAATCTAGGATTGCACTGTGGCAAAGCCAGAAGTTTATTAGAATATAAAATTCCTGTGCATTTTAAGATGCTGAACTTGGTAAATGTGATTTAATCTGTTCCTCTGGCTTCCAGCCACTACTCTCTTATCTGGAAATGACTAAAAGAAAGAATTAGAAATAGGCAAAGAAGGTGCTCAAGGAGGTAGAAACGTTTTGGGATATCACCTTCCCAAATTAAATGGCTATAGAAATCGCCAAAGACAGAGCTGTATCAAATCCAGTGGTTTGAGACGGCTAAGTCAACAAGAATGCTTAGTTATTTTAGCATTCATCCCTTTCTGAAATGCTCAATCACTCTATCTGTAGCCAAAAAGCCACCAAAAGCCATTACTTGGGTGCAGAATTTCTTTCTGCTACTTTTTTCCATGTTTTCTTGCACATTAATCAAACTTAGATACGACAGTGTGACAACTGGTATAAAGGATAACAAGGTCTTTGAGAAGGAAAATATCTGGCATGCAATGCCCTGCACAAGCAATTTTTGGTAGACAGACTTATTTTCTGTTTTTTTTGAGAAGATGTATGCTCTTTGTTTACCGTAATCTGGTTAATGTGCATCTTGGCCATGTTAAAAGATACAATTAATGTCTCTCACCTCTTTTCTGTTGAATGGTCTAAAGTACACAGCTGTAGTAATATTTACTTAAGCTCAGGGGATAAATTGCACTAAAATTTTACCCAAGTCTGTTGTCAGACGCTAGAGGTAGGTAAAAATTTTATTTCACTAAATTGCTGTATTATGTTTATTATATGACACAAGACTTGCATTCTTGAAAGTGTTTGCAGATAGCACATGATTGAAAAGTTGTTTTTAAAAATAAGTGAAAAAAACCCAAAACAAATAATGAAGGGAAAAATATCAGCTCTGGCAATGTTTTAGTAGAAAAATATATCCTTAATTACAAAAATATTAAAATCTTTCCTTTTGCAAAATGGGTCAGAAATAATTATTTTTCTTCCTCCAAATCCTTCAAATGAATTATCACTCTAAACTTTTTTGATTTTTCCCTCTTTTTAATAAGCCAACAATAGTCTTTGCATTTCCATACTCAGGAATTCTGATGAAGCCTCAATTTGCCAGACATTTATGATACTGGAAATCACACATGCAAAAATGCATTGATTCAGATGGAAGGATCAGAATTTTCCAGTGACAAAATTCTCTAATTGCTATTTTATTTTCATGCCAAATGCATGTTCTCTCACTATAATCCTCTGATTAGGCCATATAAAATGGCCTTTATTTTCAGCTGCTTCTTGTCTCCTTGCCCTACTAACAGCATTAGATTTGCAGAGAAAAAGGCCTCAAGCTAATATAAATCGGTAAATTTCATTTCAAGCAGTTGTCCTTTATCTTTGGGGTGTACATGATGAGGACAACTCAAAAGGCTGGTTAATTGCCTTAGGAATTGCAAGTTCAAAGTCAGGCTTATAAAACACATCACTGAAGGAAGAACAAAACCTGACATGTTTTTACAAATCTTTGACTACCCTGTGCTGAGATTGCTCTTAAGATCCTTCTTCAGTGTGGTATTGCTGGTGAATCACTACTGCTACTAGTGATAGATGAAATTCTAACATCATTCAGGGGTCCTATCCCAATGCCATGTTCTGTGCAGGTCCAGAAAAGGGACACTTAAAAATGCCAAAATTAGACCCTCACAAAATCGTAGAAACACTGAGGTTGGAAGGGACATCTCGAAGTCTTTAGTCCAACCCTCTGCTCAAAGTAGGGATAATTTCAAAGCTAGATCAGGTTCCCCATGGCTTGTGGCAGCTCTTATGGAGATCTCCAAGAATAGAGATCCCATGACTCCTCTGGACACTTGATCTAATACTTAGCCACCTTCAGCAGGATTTTTTTCCCACCCCATTTTATCCAGTTAGAGTTTCCAATAGCGAAGCTTTTGAGTATTGCTTCTTGTTCCTTTCCTCCTCTCCTCTGAGGGCAGTATGGCTTGGTCTTCCCTACAATGTCCCTTCTAGTAGTAGATGATTGGAAATAGATTCTCCTGTGGTTTTTTCATTAAAGGTAAACAAACCCAGGGGCCCAAAACTAAGCACTGCCAAGTAAAAGAAAGTGACCCCTGTGCTGGACCTGCAGATTGTGTGTTTGCTGGGGCTGTCCAAGATGCCATCAGCCACCAGGGCTGCCAGTGTACGCTGCAGGCCAGGGCTCTCAAAGTGCAAAGCCGCTCCATAACCACTCTGTACAGTCTGTATTGCTGGGGATCCTTCTGTGCTCTGTACAGAAGTCAGCTTTTGGCACTTTTGAATACCTTGACATACCAGAATTGGGACCTAAAACTTCTTACAATTTTTCTAACAAGCATCTGGCATCTACTACAAAAACTCAGAACAAGGTCTTGTTTGCGTTTCAAAAAGTCAATCCAAATATACAGAGAATAATGTTGTTAATATTCATGAAGAGCACATAACCGCCACACAAGCAAGCTTTATATATATGCAGTGACTTGGAAGTTCAAATAAGCAAATCAAAAGCTCAGCCTGTTCTGTACCCATGAAAAAAGAAAAAAAAAAAAAAGAAAGGTGTTAGCTGAAGCTTTAATATTTTTCTTGTCATCAGCAACAAACTGCATAAACCCAGTTAATGAACTCATCAGGTTTATGCCTGACATTAATAGGAAGTGAAAATTACCTCTAGACCTATCAACATTTACAATAAAGCACTAGGAATCTTAAGTATTGTTAATGATCATGTTTTTAAACAGAAGAACAGTGTAAGCATCAGCTTTACAGCTGGTGTCTCAAAACAGCTGAGTCTCGCAGACAAGAGTCAGCATCAATAAGCAAATATCACTCCACAAAGCAGGTAGTAGGGACCTCTCTGCATTGCCTGAGACCAAGCCAGCATCTGCATGAATATTAGTATTATTAGTATTCACAATCATATTAAAAAGTCCATTCAGCTCACTCGGGGATCATGCAAGATTCCCAGGATCAATACAGCATTGCTGCAAAGTGACAACTTATAGTAGTAAGCGTACTAAGTTCCAAGTACAGAGGAGGGTTGAAATGTTCAGTGCTGCAAAGAAAATTGTAGTGGAACACATGGATTTTAAAAGTGTTTTGCAAACCAACCATTCCAAGGAAGTTGCAAGGTGAGAAAGTTTGGTTGTTTGTTTTGGTTTTTTTTTAGAGAGTCATTGCAGCATCAAGTCCCTTTTGGGTAATCTCATTTCTGTTTATTCAGTCTGTAATAAAAAGAAAGGGAACCTCATGTTCATAGACATATTAAAGACAGATCACTGGTGTATTCCATCACTGATAATCCTCTCTTTAACCACACAGAGATAACTGCTACCACTGCACTGTTTGCAGAAATCATTGTATAGCTGATAACTCTTCTGTGGTGCCTCTATGAATAAAAACATGCTCTTGGACATATGTTTTTTGTTTGTTTGTGTTTTGTTGTTTGTTTTTTTTTTCCAACATGGGTGTATAATTTGGAAGTACAGAAGAATTGCAGATGTTCTCCTTCATCAGGTGCTGCAGCCATAAGAAAGTCTACTCTGGCAGAAAGCAGGTGGGGCCCACTCCTCAACGAATGGGATTTAGTAAGCTTCATGCTGGTGTTAAATCAGCTGGCTTCAGCTACAGCTGAAGGCCTGGCTTAAGGAATCCTTATGGGAAGCAGAGCAATGGTCATCCACGACGACTCTTACATGCAAATGAAAAGTAGTGAGGTCTGTTATGGAGTAAATAAAGATTAAATGCTTCTATCAGAGCATGCTTGCAACAAGCATCAGTGTTCCAGGAGAATAAAAGTGAGAGATATTCAAGCAATTGCACTGCAGTACAGGATATGGAGCTTGTATCTAAAGATCACTGTTGTGAACCTTCTCAGATAGCTGAACTCCATGCCTAGCGGCAAGCCCTTAGGCATTATTAGCCCTTTCTAAATATTACATTTTATTTATACAGGCTATGACCTTTTATTTTTTTTCTCATGACCTTTGAGTTACGGCCAACAAGTAAGATAGCTCTTCTGAGCTCACAGAAGGGTAACCAAGAAAACAGACTTAAATCTTTCCCATCATTCATTTGCATGAATGCTTCCAATATTTCAATTGTTCATTTGCATGACTGTAAGAATTTCAATACAGTTGTGGGTACCTGAATAGTAAATATGACCCTACAAAAAGACTCCTTATAAGAACAAGTGGAAAACTGGTGAGGTAGGTCAAATATTTCCTGAGGTGTTGGAATCTACCCTGCCAGCTGAAACAAGTTTACAATGATTTTCAGAACATGAAATCTTAGAAAAATCTATGACAGGTAATCCATCCACAAGTAGATTTGTAATACTCAGATTAGTTGGTTATCACAAAGCAGAATGGGCGCAGAAAGTTGGTGCCACAAGAGCTCTCTGAGCATCCTTTCCAGCAGCAGCCAGCCTCTCAGTAGGCTATTCACATAATATTGCTTTACCAGTTTGCCTCTGGTGTTTATATTTGAAGATTCCTAGCTGCAAGCAGCAGACTTTGTGATTAAAAAGGCGAGCATTGGTGCAAGTGGCGCACTGCGTCCTATAGGTATGTTTCCATGAAAGTGTAGTTTCTATTAATAAATTTCGCTTCTAAATCTCCTTTTCATCCTCTGCAACCTCGCTCTCACCATCACGGGATTCCCAAGAAAAGCATCCCAACAGGACTCAGAAAGGGCTGTTTTGATGTTTGATGGATGCTTTGACTTTCTGGCACTGTGGGAATCACTTTCATCTCCCTGTGAATACTCTCCTGAGAAGACCTAGTGCGAAGAATGTTTCTCATAACAGCAGGAGCACAGCAAATGGTCCCAATCTGAGACATAAATGACTTTTTTGTTTTGCTTTCCCAAAATGCTTGTTTTATCTCAGAACTCTCTCCCTTTATAGTCTGGCACAGCTTTGACATCTTTAAACACAAGCATTTGTGGGAGGAGCACTGCAATGAAATGAAATCTTCAGATGCTCAATTTGGTTATAATGTGGTTAAAGTGATCAGTTGCTTCAGCTTTCTCACAAGGCTCTTGTTCAGCTGGAGTTCTCCCAGAGGAACAGAAAGCACAATTAAAAGACATTTGCAACCTTAAACAGTTTTTCTTAGTTCTTCAGAGACATTTAATTGGAATTATGCTGCTCTTTGTAAGAGACTGGGAAGATGGAGTTTTATTTCAGGTCTTGATTTTACAGAATTATTAATACTATTTTTCAACTCACACACTTGAGGCCAAAATTCTTAGTCAAAAGGGTCAATATCCTACAAATCAGGGCTGCAACTCGGTTGGAAGCAGTGGACTTTCTGACAGTTTTCACTACTTCAGGATCCAGCTCGAAGTCACAAACATAGAAAATGTTCACTATCTTCCAGAAAAGAACAGTGGCTGTGGAAACACCAAACCAGAGCATCAGTCATAGTAGTAAGACTTTCTCTTGTCAGCAGGGTAGGTTTGCTCTTGATTGTATTTCTATAATCCATTGATATCAGGACAAGGCTTAATATGTTAATTAAGTACAGAATTGTCACACACTCTTATCATAGCATTTTGAATTCAAGGCTTTTGTAGAAAGCATCCAGGATAATGCAGAGGATTTTAATATCCATTTCTCTACATGAGTAAACTATGCTTAGAGTAGTTCTGACCCAAATTTGCTAATGTGTGTTTGGATTTAAGGCATTTCACTGAAGCTTACAGCATGACTTCTTCAAAGGTTTTAGCCTTCCCAGACCTGGCCCATCTCATGCCAGTTACTCCAGAGGATCAGAGCTTTTGCTTCTAAAGGTATCCACCAGTACTTAGAAGGTAAAATTTGAAAACTGGGCACTATTCAAATTAACTAAGATGCTGCAATGAGCTCATAGCTCCTTAACCTCAGTGTTTCCAGGACTGCAATAATAGGAAGCAAATCGAAATGATGAAGATGGGAAGAGGACATAAATTAATAGTATTGAGATGCAGTCAAAGATGTTACATTTAATTAGGAAAAGGAGAAGAATCCATCAAGATAGGAGTTCTTTCCCACAGGAAATAATAGCAAAAATTTAATGGTTTGAGAAAGTAAAGATTGAGTAGATGAAGATTCAGAAAAGGCCACACCGAGATGATCTTCCACTGTACTAAGGAAGGGCCAGTGTATATATACAATTTTAAAATCTTTTCTATCTACAGCTGTAGTGCTTGTTTGTGTATGCTTATTTTGCCCTTAAACTAGGCAACAGTACATCTCTATTGTTTCCCCCAAAAAGAAGACAGACACTCCTAGCTGGACAGGGCATTGATCACAGACTTTTTTTTCTGAGGAAAGGGAGGACTGAAAAATAGGCCAGCAAGGAATCATGAAGACATTTCATTGCTCTTTCAGTAAAAAAGAAATTCAGGAAGATTTTGCTAACAGCTATAGGTAGGAAAAATAGTAGAAAGTAGAACAGAAAACAGCATAGTAAGGCAGGAGGATAAATGTACCTACTTAATTGAAAGAGCAAAAGGACATGGAAACCATCTGAGGCACTTTGAGGGGTAGTGAGACCGTGTCCTTCCTTTAAGGGGAAAAAAACCAACAAACCCCCACCTTTATTTTTTTATTATTATTTTTTATAGCAACACAGTTGATGTGTAAAAGCTATATCTGGCAGTAAAAGTCCCAGCCAAAATAACATGATGGCAGGTTTTTCCCCTGTGACATAATCTAAGCAAGATGAACCTAGAAGGGAAGGTTATATAATTTTGCATTGAGCTTATAGTAGAAACTATGGAGGTCTTGTTTGTGTAGGATTTTATGGCCAGATAGCTAATCTAAACTTGTTATCTTCGGAAAAGTACACGCTATTTCTTCACCTCCTTTTTCTGGCACTGAAGACAAAGCCTCAGTCTGACTTTGCCCTCAGATCTAGCAGCTTTTGTAGATGTAAAATTCAAGCTCTTGGCTCCATTCCACTTTGCTACCTTTCAGCTGCTCCTCAACCCCCCCACTCAATCCTGTTCTTCCAAGTCCCTGTGCCAGGCTGGAAACACGTTGTTCAGCAGCCCTGCAAGCTCCTGTCCTCTGTGCATGCTAGGACTGCCCTGAAGACATTTCCCACGCAGCCTTCTGCTGTGTGCCCTGCCCTGGGAAAAATATGGCTAACCCCATACTTACTGGGGTCAATAGGAGGAACCCCAGCAATGGGAAATACTGTCTGTCACAGTGGCTCTCTATTTTTAAATAACCACACCAGGAAGGTTAGAGAGGAGGCTGGTATAGGACATTTGGGATTACTGTGCAGAGATAGGGGAAAATGTGTTTAAAGCAAGAACAAATTCTTGAATCAAACCTTATTTCTAGATTACAGACAAAAGACTCATTAGTCATATACATATGGAATCACATGTGTTACAATTCCTTTACATTGAGTAAACTTCTTGACACAGACCATGCTTTAATTGCACTTTAACATGAAAAGCTTACATGAATGAAAAGATCATACTCTAACTCCAGGCTATTACAAAGAACTACTTTCTGATTTCTCTGCTTTGGAGGCAGAAATGAGGCATTTTAAAGAAACATGTAGATACCATACACTGATGCAGAGCTCTCATTACAAAAATACATTTATAATAACATTGCAATGTTGAGATCATATTTGTGGATCTAACATTTGGTTACTATACCGTTATCATGTTGTTAACTCTTCTGTGCTCGCATATCTAGAAATCTGGGATAGCTTGCATGTTTGCTTAACTTGTGGGCTTTACAAGAAGAACTTGCAAATAGTTTGTTGTCAAAAAGAAAAAAAAAGAAAAAGAAAAGAAGTCCTCCAGTATTTGCATTCTTCCCATACAGATACAATTTGTAAAATAAGAAAGTAAAAGAACAGGCTTAGAAAAAACAGAACAGTATCTATATTCTCTAAATAGACTGTGGGGGTTCACGGTATCATTTAAAACAGAAAAGATTGGCCTGCATGTTCAACTTTCTACCTGGACTAAGTATAATATAAACAGCTGAAAACTCAGTTACTGTGGAAGACACTCTGGAAGAACCTATATTTAAACACTATTATGCAAGTCACCTCTGTTTGGCATTACTGCAAGAAGAATAGATAACACTTTCTCATGTTTTAGTGATCAATGACTGCATATTTCCAAATATATAGTATTAAACCTAAACAGTAATAAAAGAAATTGTAAAGTGGGCCTTGGCCCCATCTGGAACTAGTTTGCATTATAAACAGACAAATCCACATTTACCTTTTTTTTTTTTCTATAAAAAGTAACATATATTTTCAATATGTTTTTAATCAAGTTGTAATGTATCTTTCAAAATAATTCCAAAATTATGCATTATGGATTTATATCATCCATTCAAACTGTTTTCCTTGGAAGAGCGGGTAACTCAAATACTCATTTCATTTATGTAGTTTCTCCTCTTCCAGCCTGTGCAGCAATATAAATCGTATCTTCCTGGACTAGATCTTACAGCACTTTTTCTCTCTGGACGACAAGAGAGAAAGTAAAAGTATCACACCAATTTCAACCAGTATTAGATCGATCTATGATGAGCAGCTCTGTTTATAATCTATGCCAGAAACAGTTGCACAGTATAGTCTTCATGCCAGGCTTGTAAAGCTCTTCTTCCTTCTTTGTTCATGACAATAAACTTTATTTTTCTGACCAGCAAGAGAAGTATTATTGGGGTTTTGTTTTCCTAATTCTGAATGGCTTCAGGAAAGGTAAGAGTAAAAGAAAAGTGAATGCTACCTTTTTCTGCTGCTCCTGCAGATTGCTGCAGCTTGCTTATGTGGTTTAGAGTTTACTCAGAGGACAGGAACAGAAGCCATTCTGAAATGTTCATTCAACAAAATCAGCCAGCCTCATGCAAATATGTTCTCATTTTACTGGGCTGCTACGGAGGATTACCCACCTTCCTGGGAAAATATCTTGCTTTTTTATATATACATCTTAAACATGTTTACTTCACATTTAAAGTTCTCTCATCCACCATAATTAAACAAAGCAAAACCAAGTGTTTTGCTGCAACTTTTTCCATCTCCTCCTCTGTTTGAGTCAGCTGTGGAAATTCCCATACGCTCACTTCTTTATGGAAGATGCAGCACTCCCTTAGCAGCATGCAGACCAGCAATTGACTGAAGCCACAGGCAGCTGCATGAATGGCTTGTGTCCAGTCTGTCCAAAGCGGTCAGCTTGTTCTCTGAGAAGCCATTTCCTTTGGATCCATTTTTTAATTTTAGGGAACTGGCACACAAGCACTCTATTTAAAAGTTAAACTCCAAGAAGACTGGCTTGTCACACTGATGCAAGCCTTATTTACCACAAGTTTCTCTTCTTACTTCTCCATCTTGTCCCCAATAATGCTACTTTGTGAGAGTTATTGGCAAACACTATCTACAAGGTAGTTTCTAGGTCTTTAGAATACAATTTTTAGGTAAAATAAAAAAGAAAAACACACTACATTTTATTATCGAGTTGCTCTGTAAAATTAAGTCACCTTTCTATTAGAACCTGCTGCTGCTGCTAACAAGTCCCCCAGCTTCCTTTCACTTCAGTTAACTCAGTCTTCAGGCAGCTCCTCAATCTTTCTCAAGCTACTGTCTTCTCCTTCAAAACTTACTGATGCTGGTACTTAAGTGTCCCACAAGAGATACTCAATCTTAAAATACAGTCTTCTTAAACCTCATAGATTTGTGAAGAACTTACAAGAACTGCAGCTTGATTTATGAAAAATTGAACATGAGAGCTAGCCACATGCACAATTACTAACTGACACAGAAGTTGCTGAAAAACACAGGAGAATAATAAAATCAAAGGCTAATGAGTGAATACCTGTGTGTACACATCCATGAGAGATGGGGAGGTGGGAGTAAGAAGGGACAATGAGATTTACTTTTTTTTTCTTCTTTATTATCTGTGGCCATTTTCCATAAAAGTTTTTTGTTACCGTTTATAACAGCACCAGAAATAATAATAATAATTAAAATAATAATAATAACAATCAGGGACTATTCCATTTAGTTGATTGACTGAACTAGGGAGGAAAAGAATCTGGATGAATTTTTATGTCAACTTCGTAAGAACTATGAGAAGTGCAATGTACTGTGTGTGAGTTTATAGGCATAGTGGATGGCTTCATTCCATTTATGCACTTTTCCCTATTCATACCAATGTCATTCAAATAAATAGGGCAAAACTTTCCCAATAATGAAAGACAAAGGAAAACTTACATCATTATTCTTACTGCAACAGCTTGGAAATTGACTTTATTATGCATACTCATTAGGTGATATTTGGGAGACCATGGAGGACTGAAAAGCCTAATAAAAATCTTGTCAGCATTGACACATTTGATTTATATGGTTCTTTTTGTAACAATTATATGATTTTTAAATTAAACCACATTTCCCCATCAAGTAGTCTGCAACCTTTTTTAGTCTTCTTCCATATAATTTTTCTCCAAAGTGTCTGTTTTTGTGATGTGTCGATCATTGGAATAATGCATATTTGATGAAAACTTGCAATAAATAACATTTTGGACACTGTTTCCAGTCACTGATTGATGTGCATATTATTTTGTCTGCTGTATTTAACTGACATGTCTCAATTTTTCCAATATCCACAGGCACATATAGTAATGGAGAATTCAGATGACCTAGTTTGAGTTTCTCTTATAGAAATAAAAGATTCACTAAGTTGTAATTCTATAGAAGGAAAACTAGTGTAACTCATCTGAAAATCCAAGCTCACCAATTTTCACACATGCTTAGTTGGACCAGAACATACAGTACACCAAAAAAGAATCTGTCCATCTGTAGAAACATAAAATCCACTGCTATTTATGGAAACACATAAGAGAAATTAAAACCAGCATTACTTTGTTTGCAATGGTAGACTGCATGTTCACAGCTTGACATTTATTAGTCACCAAGAGGTTTGTCTCCATCCTAGACTTGTCAGAAGACTCAGCAGCAGAATCAGCTTTTTCATCTGTAAAGTGACAGACGGAAGTCAAATATGAAAGTGGTGGATATTTTAACTTTTACTGTACCATTGAGATAATTTTAATTATGTTTCCTCCTGAGTAAGTGTGCACATGAGTCTTGGACTGAGGCTGGTGAACAAGATGCTGCCAGTATCCCACTGTATGAGCTCAGACTGCAGAGCTTTTTCAGAGTAGTCTGAGAGAAAGTAGTTCATTGTAGTCAAAGGGAAAATGGTAGTCAAAAAGGAAGAAAGCACCTTTTGCCCATCTTTCTGTGAAAGTCACCTTCTGCAACTTTGATCTTCTCCAAGTTAATGCTGATAACACAATATATCTTGAAAAGTGACCAGTAACAGAGCGAAACGGGCTCATAGAAAGAGCACTGGTAAAGCTCTGTAACTCTATCATTTTGCAGAAAAAAAAAGCTCAAAGAGGAGGGAAAGGAAGAATCTGGGTGGGGGAGAAAAGTACGTTTTTGTATGACAGGACTTCTACAAAACTGCATACTTTTGCATCTGCTGTCAAGAGTTGCCTAAAACCTATGACTACTTTCAGCCTTTCCTCAATTCAATTAAATTCAAAATGGTGACTCTATTTAGGATAGAAGCTTTTATAATTCAAGTTGTTATACATAAAGTAAAAGGGATTTAAACAAAAAACCTGTCTGAGTCATCCTTTCATCTACCATCTAGTGCAGCTATTGTACTTGACTGATATTCCAGATCTTTCCCAGACAACTCTCGTTTTGTTTGTTGGGGGTTTTTTTGCTATCCATCTAATATTTGTACCTGATCATTTTTGTATGGGGCTTTTAGTGCAAGTAAATCAATACTGACAACTTTTAGAACATGCATTAAATGACTCAACTGAGTAATGAACATATCAGCTCTTTTTTTCTGTTAAAGCCTCTCTCACTCAACAGGATGAAGAGTGCCTGGGTTGAAAGCATTACTAACTTACATTTATTTTGTTATTCCAAGAACTGGCTTTGTAGTAAAAACATCAAAGACTTCATGGACATGCTCCATTTTTTTTGGAGCTTGTATATGAAAAAATCTAATATTTCTGGATATTACATTATCTTTGCAACTTACAAATGAACAGTGGTATTGTCCTTAAAGTTTACATCCCTGAAAATCTCCATTTAAACAGATACTGTGCAAGTACGAAACAGAGCAACTCTTCAGTAACTGAACACAGGGGAAAGCAGAGGTACAGGAATGCTTTATTTGAAAGTGAAAAAGAGGTATGTGTTTTCTCATTAGAAAAAAATAAAACTGTTTGGCTTAGAGGAGAAAACTTATATTGTCTAAACTTCAAGCTACAAATACTCAGACAAGTCTCAGGCCTGATGCTACATGTAGAGAAAGACCAGATAGTCCTTATACTGTTGAAATAACAGCCTATCAGGTTTATTAAGTAGCCTTGATAAAAAGGTAATTTTGGGAGGATAAGGGAGTGTTCTGGTTTTTGTTTGCTTGTTTGTGGGTTGGCCAGTTGTTTTGTTTTCTTCTTCTATCCCAAATAAATGGAAGGCAAGAATGAACATAGAGGACAAGAAATGTTAATGCCCAACATGAGACTGAAGCCAAGGACCAATACAATACTGAATGCAAAATGAAACAGGTGATTTGTCTAGGACTCACCTGGAAAAAATCCCTTTTGTCATTATAACACCGTGTAGTAACAGTATTGTTCTAGCTTCTCTACCCTTAAGTCAATTTTACTAAGTTGTTGATTGATGACTGTCAGAGAAGCTTAAAATTTCTTGCATACTTCAACCAAGGCACTGTAAAAAAAAAAAAAAAAAAAATCTTTTATCTTAGTCTATTTAATTTCAGTACATATGCATGCAGAGTAAGCCCCTAAAACCAGGCCACAGAAATAGTCATTGATGTGCCTTTATGGAATATCTCAGAAAAGTAATGGCAATCGTTATATCTTCAGCGTACGTACAAGTCCAAATAGCTAAATAGTTTGACAGAAAATACTGCAAGAAAGACTAATTTTCAAACATCAGTCACTGCCTCAAGTAACAAAGGTCTTAAAGTAAGCCATAACTTTCAGGTATGGCCATAATGAAACATCAGGCCTCAGGCCATTGTGAGCCACAAAACTTCAGCTGAGGTTATGATACTCTAGGGTGTGCCTACAGATCACAGATTTGTTAACTCCTATTACAATAAACATTACTTGGAAGAATTTTATGTTGTGATGAAAAACTTTACAGAAGATGGGAAAGAGAGAGATATATATGTACTTGTGAGAAAAATGCAAAATTCAGTTAGCCGAGACTTACACAATGGCTAATGGACATCATAAAAAAACCAGACTAATGGCACCTATGTAAGTGCTATGTTAATAGGACAAAGTCTGTTTCTTGATTACTGCACAACAGTAACTAACTAAAAAAAAAAAATAAAAAAATAATGCTTAGCCTCCAATTTCAGAAATACCACAGAAGTGCTGAGCATCCATGCCAGATATTAAATCCTTGCACTGACCAGCAAATCAGGATTAAGTATTTCTTCCAAGCTGTTTATCAAGTGCCTAATCATCTGTATAGGGAAGAAGGCAGACTTCAAAAATAAACATCTGTGATAAGCACCTTTCCCAGTGCTCCTGAAGGTAAATTTTACGTGGACCTTGCCTCTATCCTGCTAAACAAAGTGCTGAAGTCAATGTACTAGGCCCAAAATCCTCAAGCAGAACCTATTCAATGAAACACTGGGCTCGCTTTACACAAAATAAATGAACTTCATTGATCATAGCCAGCATGAGCTCAAGGGGAAAATCCTGCTTAACTGAATTTTCTTTCATGGCAAAGTCACCCACCTAGCTGACCAAGGGAAGCCAGCAGATGTGTGTGTTTTATTTTGGGTTTTTTTGGTTTGTTTGTGGTGGTGTTCTTGTTTGTTTGTTTTATTTGAGCAAAGATTTTGATACTGTCTCTCACAGTATCTTTCTGGACAAAATGTCCAGCATACAGGTAGACAAGGCCGTAATATATTGGGAGAGCAACTACTTGGCGGGTTGGGCTCAAAGAGTTATAGTAAGTGAATTTACACCAGACTGGTGATCAGTCACCAGTGGAGTTCCCCAGGGCTCAATTTTGGGAACAGTGCTCTTTAATATTTTTATAAATTATCTGGACACAGGAATCAAATGTACATTAAGTAAGTTTACTGGTGAGACTAAACTAGGAAGAGCTGTGGACTTTGAGGGTAGAAAGACCTTCCAGAGAGATCCGGGCAATCATCAACCATCTGAAATCTAACAAGAACAAGCGCTGGATTCTTCATCTGTGATGGCATCATCCTGGTTATGTGTGCAAACCGTGGGATACACATTTACCGAAAGCCACCTGGTTGGTCAACACAAGGGGATCTGCCAGCTGGGCCAGCCCAGCCCAATCAGAACTTTAATCTGCTGTAAAAGGGGATAAAGTTTCTGTGGTGTGCATAAAGAATCTGCTGAGGAAAACAGTCTAGGTTATTCCTGCTTCAGGTAAAAGCAAACCCGCTCGTGGGATAGTGTTTGCTCAAGGACCTGGGTGCGCTTGGTGGGTAATACAGGAGGATGAAGAAGTCCAGTGTGTGCCTCAAGGAGATTTGATTTGGCCTAGACTTGCATCAGTTCTCTTCCTTTAGTCTTTAAAGAGCAGATAAGACATTAGTAGATATGACATTTTTTAGGTTAAGAATTCCATATATACTGTCAGAGAGCCAAAGACTGTCAAAAAAAGGGTAAGGCAAATTTATTAGTCTTGTCCAATAACATCTTCTTCAGCAGAGAATGCCAAATCTATTTCTGAGAGTACTTGAGACATCACATATAAGTTTTCCTCTGTTTTTTGCTTGATGAATCATTTTCAGCCTCCCCTTTTAGATGGAAACAAGCAACAAAGTAATCTAACATAGTCTTTCAGTTCATGGGTTGTGTATTGCTTGGTAAAGTTCCCCCTGCAGAACAATGAAACATAAACCGAAGTAATACCTTTTCTTCTCCCTCAAGGCACTTCCTATCCTGCTGTTTCAACTAGAAGTAGAATAAAATATTTAAACAAGCAAATGAATATGGAAGGAGGAAGCACAACAAGGCTAAACACAACAGCTTCTCTTACAGCATTATCAACATTATCAAGTGATCCAAGCTTCCCTCATTCAGAGTTCTCCATTGCATATCCACCTTCATGCATACACAGATGAAACTAAAAGCTGTTGTCCTTTTAGGAATGAAAGTTGGTTTCTTAACCTCTGAAAGTATACAGCAATGCTGGTACTCAGCAGAAAAATAGCTGGAAGCAGTGCTCTTTACATACCAAAATTCCTTTTGAGGAGTACGAAAAAGCACTAGATAAATAAAATCACAATGGTATTGTATTTTTTTTTTTAATGGGGGAGGGAATATAGGTACAACGGCTACATGATCTTCTCAATGTTGTGTAGAAGCTGATCTAACTAAATATCTGTATACGAATAACTCTATACCTATGTATAAATTGCCAGCAATAAGGTATTCTTGGAAGACAGTGCTTCCAAGGCACCAAGGTCCTGTGTAATATCAGCACTAGTTAAACCTGCCTGGGTGCAAGTCAGTGGCAGCAGGCAGAGTCCAGTTCCCCTGGGTGAGCCCTTCAGTTGCTCTAAATCCATTTAACTTCTTTGGCTAGAGATTTTAAGCTAGAAGTACTATCACCAAATGACTTTGTTACTTCTTGCATCATGAACGTGCAAGAACTACAGAAAGGAAGAAAACCCTTTCTTTTCATATTTCCAGTTCAGTCAACATGTGCTTTATAAGCCTACATGGTTAGAAACCTTTTTAGTTATGTTTTAGCTCATCATCTATATTCTCAACCCTTTTTGGATAATTCCTTTATGTCAGATATCAAGGACAAACTTTTGCCTGCCAACGTTGATCTTCATCCTTCTAAGCCTCCATTGTTCAGCTAGGAAACTGGCATCTTCCTACAGCTCATTAAGCCTAGTGAGCCGACTCAAGGGGTAGAAAAAAAAAATAACATTAAGGACTAAACTTTAGTACCACTTCAGTGCAACACATTTAAGTAATGGAAAGAGACTGGATGAGAGAAAAATGTGCCCAGCACTGTGAACTTTTTTGCTAATATGTGCATTTTCCAGGGATCAGAGGTCTTCATGATAAAGGACAATTTATTTTAACAGTTTCAGCTTCTCACTGATTATTTCAAAACCTAGGCATGATGATGCCTACACCATGAATTTTCTTCTCAAGAGACACAGGACAGATAAACTGGCTATACCAGGTAGCATGGCCCCTTCAGAATAGCAGTGTTTCTGCCATGTTGGCAATATCTGAGCCAGAAAGATGTCAAAGGATGATGCAAATCTCCACTTGGCAAAAAAATCAAACTGATGTGGCATCTGTGGGTGGATACAATTTTCTGTCCTGAAGTCACTCAATTAAGAGCATTTCTTCAGCTCAAAAAGAGAAAAGACTTTGTGATCAGATGCATCAGTACACTGGAAAAAGTACTCAAAGCCTTTCATCCCCTAGACTGCTGCTAGTCTGGAGAAAGCTTTATGCATTTTGACTTCACACAAAGTGTCAGCTTTGGCTGAACCTGCAGCTGAACCTCCTGCCCAGCTAATACTTGCCATTTGCACAATCTGCCAGCAATACATTTGCACGTTCTGCCATCACAGTGCTATGTGAGCTTGCTGTACCTTTGCTATGTCTGGCCTGTGCTAAAGTCATCTCAAAAGATTAATAGGGCTCTATTCTTTAGTCCTGTCATTTCAGCACCTGCTATAAAGGTCATTCACACTTAAAAATGAGGTAGTTAGGAAACAGTTAAGCATCTCTGGCAGAACGACTTTTAGGTCACAGGATGCAGAAGGCCCAGCTCCAGTGTACATCACTCCCCAAAAACCTAGAAATTTACTGATAACCAAAACTGGTATAATAATTCATGCATGTAAATTAAATAGAGAACAGAAGTATTTTAGGAGGATAACATCAAGTATTACAATACTGTATATGCCTGAGACAAAGCAGACTAGTTTCATGGCCATTTTCACCATAATCATGGTGAAAATATTACATTATATGGTTTGTCACAGATTAATGAGAAAATACTTTTAAGTGCAGCTTTAATATTAAGAAATTAACAGAGATTGAATGGTCCTTATTTAGTCAAGTTAAGCAAAAGAAAAAAGCCCTTGAACAGCTACAAATCATCAGCTTGTGATCTGTGCTTCATTAATTCCTTTCACGCACCTAGAAAGTGGGTGAAGCAAAGGCAGCATTCAGCAGCAAGTGCCTTTGTGTGAAGATTGATTTTTTTTTATTTTTTTTTTTGTTCTTATTGCAGAATGTGAGTAAAATTCACAGAACCAGAATCCCAATAATTTGAATTGGCCCAACCTGTTTTGTTTTTTTGAGGGGTTGGAGAGGAGGGTGGTGGAGCACGCTACCCAAAGTGAAACACAGGGATGCAATGCAGAGTACACAGAAAGCAGACAAGCCCAAATTCACTGTGGTAACCGTTAACACTTTTTTGATCTTCTGAAGATCATGTTGATGCCATTCACGAGGAAACAGTAGAAAATTGTTGAGGTGAAATATAAATTTTGCCTCCCTCAACACTGAAGTGTCATTTACAACTATAAACTTGACAGTGCAGCATTCCTATCTGTCAGCTGGAAGAGCTATGCTAAGTCGCAGTTTCAGGGTTTAGCTTCACCTACCAACAATCCAGTGAAAAAGTATGTGGCTTCTTTCCAGAGAGGGGTAGCAAAATATCCTCCACAGACTGAGACTTGGAGGTTTCCACCTCAAAGGCCAAAGGATTTCTGAAGGTAGCAACTTCACTGTGACTGCACTGACCAGCCATCATTTTGGTGACTGCCTGCATAGCTATCACATTCAGAATTTCAAGAGATTTGGCAGCTCTCTTTGGACACGTGGAAAACAGAGCATTGTACCATATCCCGTGAGCCTCATTGTAGCTGTGAGAATTGTACAGAATGGGCTGTTTGCAAGTTCTAAATTGGCATAGGAAAACCCCTGTGCCTTCACCTATAGCCTCCGAAAGTACAACACGGCAAAAATAACAGGAATTTACATCTTTCTACAGCTCTCTTTATTAAGAAAATCTGCATGTATCTGGATAAATGGAGGCAGAAGATTCAGGTTACTGAAAACTGTCTTATCCATCGCAGTTATGTGATACCATGTTAGGGTCTGTATAGGGTTAATGTCTATATTAATGCTGCTCTTTTGATTTAGCACCAAAGAGATGTTTGATGGCACCCGATTTCGTCCATCATTAGAAAAATACTGATTTGCTGAGAAGGGAGGAGGATAAAGACATTTCCTTTGGATCAGTCTTCCAACAAGGAGAAAGCTATCACAGAAGAGACCATGAGGGACTCAGAAAGGTTCCTCACTTAGTAGGTGGATTTTTACAGCAAAACTATAAAGATAAAACAACCAGTTTGACGTTCTTGCCTAACTCCAAGCAAGGGGCTGAACCTGATCCTCCCACAACCTTACTGCCTGCGTAAACAGCAGGATCTTAATTTGCTTATGTAGAAATTTGTAGAGAAACAAGAGGAGCAGTTAAGCAATTCCACATCCATCTGAGTTGCAGGACAGTGACCTCAGGTGGATTTATACATCCCAAGTGATTAACACAACCCATACACTGACAGATATTCTAGCACTTGCACTTCTGTGACCATCACCCCTGTTTTACATGTTTTAGGATTTTAGGAATTCTGTTCACAGGAGCTAGTTTTACTGTAACAATTTAAAATTTTAACCAAATATTTGGGTGCATGTGTTGCCACTGCATTATGGAAGTGACGAATATGAAGATTTATGTGCTTGGATATTGTAGTAAGCATCCTTCATAAGGTGCTTTTATTCTGTCTAAGCACTCCAAATAAGATTGAGTCTAGCAGGACAAATTATAGTTAAACAAATTTATCATTTTTGCAGTTATACTTCTGTTCTTAAACTAGATTAAAACACAGTTCAACAGATTCTCATCATGGACATTACTGGGTAGAAGTACAGCCAGGTGAGCTGCTGTACTTTTGCCTATCATTGATGTTTTCGCAGAGAAGAGAGAAATATTAAAACACAATATTTGAACAGAGCTATTAGCCTGACTGAGCACAGGACCATGCTGGATGGAGGGAAACAAAGGAAGGCCAAGATGAAAATTAAGGAAAACCAACATGCAAGACCACAAATTACTTTGTTATATATTTAAGCCACCCTACACAAGCACTTCCACTTCTGAAATTCACTTATGTATGGCACTACTAGTAAATCAAATAATTCAAGCGTTTGCACAAAATGTACTCGCAAAAGGAATGAAAGCATCAGCAGTCATAAATCCAGATATTCTAATGCACAAAGAATATCCCCCACTGCCCACACTGTTTGCTCACTCAAGACAGGAACGTGACACCTGCTCCATGAGAAAGCTCTGCACCAACCCCTGTATTTCAAGACAAATACCGTGGCTCAGTCAGTAAGCAGCTAAGGTGCTGTAAATCCTCAAACAAGTCCATAACAATTTATCTCCTCTCTTCACAGATAAGATGGTTCAGAAGTTACTGAGATTAAATGCTAGGGTTTCAAAAGGTTTCCCTTTTTTTTAAAAAAAAAGGAAAAAAAAGAAAAACAAAAAAGAAATCCCACAAACTGAAGAGCCAAACTGATACATGAAAAGTTGAATCCCAGTTTTCATAGGGGGAATGCTCCAGACTTTTGGAATATTCAGCCCACTTAGGCTCAGGCTGGGTGTTTTGAAGTACCTATCATCACTAGTTATTTCTTCATTTTTTTTATACAGAGCCTGCAACAGCATGGCTGTGCTGAGAGGCTGGTCAGATCAAATCATCAACTGAAGACATCACTGGGTCTTGAACTGCCCAGTACATCTTGTCTTCAGGGCCTGCCACTCCAAGCCTCTGCTTCCAGAAACCCTGCTACCCTAAAGCCCACTGCCTGCTACCCTAAAGCCCACTGCCTGCTACCCTGGCTGCCGCCTCAGTCCTGACAATGACAATGTTCATCTTCACAGAAAGATTTTCCCTCTCCAAATGACAGGGTCATAGAGTAGTTTGGGATGGGATCTTTAAAGGTCACCTAGTTTAACCCACCTGCAATGATCAGGAACATCTTCTACTAGACCAGGTTGCTCAGAACCACATCCAACCTGACCTTGAACACTGCCAGGGATAGGGCAACCACAGCTGCTTTGAGCAATCAGTTCCAGTGCCTCACCACCCTCACTGTAAAGAGTTTCTTTCCTATATCTAGCCTAAATTTACTCTCTTTTTTTTTAAAGCAATTATTGCTTGTCTTATCGCAACAGACTCCACTAAAGAGTCTGTCCCCATCTTTCCCATAAGCTCCCTTTAAATACTTAAAGGATGTAATAAGTTCTCCCTGGAACCTTCTCTTCTCCAGGCTGAAAAACTCCAATTCTCTCAGCCTTTCCTCACAGGAGAGATCCTACAGCCCTCTCTTTTGGACCCACTCTAACAGTGTTTTATGGCCCTCCTCTGGACCCGCTCCAATAGTTCTACATTTTCTTGTACTAAGGAATCTAGAGCTGAGCACACCGCTCTTGGTGGTGTCTTACCAGAGTGGAATACAGGGGCAGAATCACCTCACTCAACCTGCAAGCACACATCATCGGTTCATGTCCAGCTTTTCATTCACCAGTACCCCAAGTCCTTCTCTGCAGGGCTGCTCTTCAACCCTTCAACCCCCATCCTGTATTGATACTGAGGGCTGCCCTGACCCAAGTGCAGGATCTTACACTTGGTCTTGCTGAATCTCATGAGGTTCACATGGGCCCACTTCTCAAGTTTATCCAGGTCCCTCTGGATGGCATGGCATTCCATCCCTTAGGCATGTTGACTGCACCACTCAGTTTGGTGTCACTTGCAAACTTTCTGAGGACACACACAGACTAGCTGTCTCTATCATCGAAGATATTAAAAGCTACTGGTCCCAGTACAGACTTTCAAGGGACACCATTTATCACTGATGTCCATATGTACACTGAACACTCTCTGGATGTGACCATCCAGCCAGCTCTTCAGTTCATCAAATCTATTCAGCCTCAGATACAGCAGTCTGCACCCAGACTTCCTACCAGGTTTTTTTACTGCTTTTTCCTAAATCAGAGAATTTTGAAAGGATTAAAAATCCCTTGGTGCCATTCCCACACTCATTGTAAAAATGCAGGTACCACTACCAAAGTCTTGAAGATGATCTATGAATGCCTTTATAAACACAAAATTCTGAGATAGTAATGAATACCCTGGTAAATTAATGATAAAAATTACAGCACCACATTATTTAGGTTATATTAATCATAATTTCATTGAATAATGTGTTTAGAGAGAGTTTCCACGTGTCACTTAGACAACCAGCTTCTTCTCCAGTTCATTACTGCCAAAAGCGTACCGAGCAGAACAGGTTGTAAGTTTCAACTATCTCTGCCAGGTTGTAGTAGCTCGCTGAGAGTACTTTTCACTCAGCACTTTGCTAGGAACTGCAGGGAATTTTATGTGGAGCAACTCTAATATATGCATATGTTGCGAGTAACAAACATGCCTCTACCCGTCCCTCATTCATATGGAAGCACCAGAGAGTTTGATAGATAAACCACTAACATAAAATGAGGCCCAGGCTTATGAGGCACATGCTAAGATTTCTTTCAAACAATAATATTAGTGGGTCTTCTACCATATACCCAGACCAGCCACTGAAATTCAGTATCCCTCCATGAAACAGATGCAGAATTAGTGTTACATATATCATATTCTGAGAAAAAGTGTTCCTTCTGACCTCTGATCTCTTCTTCAAGACAGGAAGACTTCAGTAGTCTTAGTCCTCTTTACCTGCCTTTTTCCTCTTTCACAAGGTCTTCCACAAATACTTTTAATTAAAAGACAGGATACATTACTCTATTAGAAAGCATCGGAGTGCTATCCCATTGAGCAGAAAATACACCCATGCAGGAAAGAGATGATCAATTATGAAAAAAAAAAAAAAAATCCCAGCCAAAAAGCCAAATCCACTTGAAGGTACTCACCATAATCATGAAGAATCTCAGACTGCTGGGTTTTACTTCTTTCCTCAGAAGTACTACTAATCCTTGGCACTCAAAGTAGGTCTATAGCACCTCTTACTCAGCCTTTCTTAGCAGCTACAGCATTAGGAACAATACAGCATACAAGAAGGTGAGTGGTTTGATTTTAATTCTAAACAGCTGCCTTTAACAGGGAGGTGTGGCAAAGTACCAGCTTTCTGGAATTAAGGGAGGAACCTTAACAACTCAGGTTATGGTTTGCATTGATAAACACAAATCTACCTGTTTTGGGAGTAAGAAGGAAATGAATATGCTGTTCCTTTTATGTGCATAAAACAAGAGTTGATTTAAACATAGCACACATACCCTCTTCCGTAGTATCAAGGGACAAGACATGAAAGCTGTGCTGTGCTTCTTGGGGACCTTACAGTGAACAGGTAGGATAGCCCATGTGTGACAACAGGGTCAAACAGTACCAGCAGTATAGATCTGAAATTAGGTGTTTGAGGGATAATATATTTCAGCCTTACGTCCTGATCTTGTAAAGACTTATGCAGGTACTTAGTTTTAAGTACAGATAAAGTGCCACTGCTTTCAGTAGAGCTATTCATGTGTTTAAAGGCCTGGAGTTTTAGAGTGCTGATTCTTTGGGTCTCGGATTAGTCAAAATTTATAGCACCAGTAATTCTCAAGAAAGGCACAATCACTTGTCTAGTCTTATTTGTACCAATATTTCTTTCAAGTACAGGGAATTCTTTTAGAACAGAAATTACATATACTGAAAAGCCAAATGATCTTTTCCTAATACTGCAATAACCTGCAACCAAAATATGACTCTTAAGGTGACAAAAGATCAAGACCACTGACATAAAATTGGATTAACATGAAAGAATATTGGCTTGGTTTAATTTCCCCATTTCTTTCCACAATGGCCTGTTATAACTAATCATTTAAAAGGATGGTTAGCATTCCAAAATGCTAACAGAAAAGACATGCAACAAATAAAATACAGAAATGTTTATTCCCAAAATGGGTTAGAAGGACTCTAGTGACAAGATTACATCAATAGTTTTCTGCTTTATCGTGTCATAGATAACATATGCAACTGTCTGTATTGTTAATCCATCCCCATGGCTAAAAGAAATGCCTTACATCAGCAGTCTCCAGTCTGAAGCATGCAACTCCATATCCCAAGGTGGTTGCCTACTCAAACTTCAGAGTGTAGGCCAAACTGTGGAAACATGTATGTTGCTGGGTATCACAGCATGTTGTATGCTTTCAGGACTAGAAGAATTTCCGGACAGCAAGAATTGCTAAACCAAGTAAAATTTTGTTTACATAAGGTCTACAGTATTCCTGTCTCAGACTCATATGCACCAGTTAGCATGGATATATGAAAAATTGTGGTGGCTAGTATTTTTTCTCAGCTGCAGCAGAAACCAAAATTACTGTAACTATTTCTATGGATAATTCATTTCTCATCTGTTGTTCTAGCAAAAATATATCTGATAACTGGGAAGAAGACAATCTCTTCTCCCCATTGTATTTTCCAATAACTTTGATATTTCTATTAAAAAGAAACCTGAGTTAAGATTTACTTTGTTAGCAAATGCCAAGTCACACAAAACAACAAAACTGCACGATTTGTGCTGATAAAGTCTGGCTAGTTTATTGACTCCAGAAGGCTCAATCATGAAAGTTAGCATTTAATTCTCAGAGGACAAAATATTTCTCATTTCTCAAAATATCTCCATTTACACTTAAACCTGAAGAAACCAATCCCCAGATTCTGTTCTCAGCAACTTTTTTGTCAGAGACGGAGTGATAGCTGTTGAAAGCTCTAACAAGGTCAATCACTTTAACAACTTCCATGACATTTGCCAGTGCTACCTTCCTGCAGTAGGCTTTTTGGTACCTCATTCAACGAAAAGGTAGGAAGTTCACTCCATATTTCTCTTTAAGTAAACCAATAAAACTGTTGACTCCCCTCCCTTCCCCAGCTGGAGAACCGTCAGTCACAACAGCTGTTATTTTGTCAAAGCCACCAAAGCAATTCACAGTGCCCTTCACAGGATTAAAAATAAAATCCTTTTTATAGTGCCGCACAGGGATAACAGCCTCAGCCGTTCCTCATGAACCTTAAAATCCTTGTTAATCATATGAAAAATATCAACAGTTGATTTAAAGTACAGCAGTTACCTCCGCACTTTTCACCAAGTGCTAAAGAATAAACAACTCCATTATCCATTTCCAGTTTCAGATTTTCAGTCAAAATCACATATATACCTAACTCAGGTGACATTTGTCATGAAAGGGACGTAGATTCAATTTCTGTTGTTACCAGCACTTTCTCATCTTCAGGCGTTGTGACAGATGCTACGACATTGCTATATGACAAATTCTGCATCAGCTAAATCCATTCTTTGGCTATGCAACTGATACATTTTACAACATTAGATGCACTAGTTTTCTGGCATGAAATCCTGGCTTCATTAAAGTCAAAGGCAAAAATCCCATTTCCTTCAAATCCTGAACAGAGCCAGGGTTTCACCTCTGGCTTATGCCACCCCCATGTTATTGAAATCCCCACTCTGAAATGAGAGCATCTCTGTCACTGACAAACAAGCTTTGCTTCCTCTACATTCATTAGATTTTTCCAGTCTTAATGAAAATAACCTGGCACAGTGTGCTGGGGACCTTCTGTCCATGAGTAACAGTCCAGTATATCTGTGCTACAGCAGTTCAAGATGTATGGGGGTTTTTTTCTCTTCTGGTGTTACAGCTGTCGAAAAGCTCTTATTTTATTTATGCTTTCTATATGCCCTGTCTATTACAACTTTGCTATCTCACAAACCAATGATGGCCATTTGACTGTTAAATGACCTTGCCCACAGCTAGTCTCTATTGGGTTATTAGAAGCCAAGCTTAGAAGCAAACCAACATTTCCCTCTGATTTCACTGGGAGAATGATGGCCGAGTTATCAGACTGTCTAAAATCTTACTACAACCCAGAAACTGCCTTCTTAGCATATATCATAACCATAGATGTCTTAGTGAGTAAGGAAATGAACTCTAGAGTAAATATTCTTGATGAAGTTTGCCCACCCATGTCAACATTTGTTTTAAAATATGTCAACATTTTGGACAAGGTTATAAAGATTTCCCTTATGAACAGAAAAAATGTGCTGGATGAAGCTGTGAGTGCCAATTCTGGTTTCATTTTCATCCTCACACATTTTTTCTGGCCTGTAGCTTACTCCTGAGAAAACTGGAGAAGAAGAGGAAAGGTCACAAGAATGGCAATAGGTTACAAACAGAGGGAAGTGGCATGATACATTGCACACCAGCAGGCAGAAAAGGATATAAAAGGGAGGAAGGACTTTATCTGAGACTGGACCTGCGCTGTGAATTTTTGAATACTGGCTGAGGAATGACTGAGCAGGAGAGAGAGTCTAAAGAAAGAATGGAGAAAAATCTCTCTTTTCCCTTCTAAGTATTCTATATTTTTCTGTAGTTTAAGCACAAGATGATAAAATATAAACATCTCAGTGCATGTTTTTATATTATCATTTCAGTTGTGATTAAAGTGAATAAACAAATATGCTGCTCCTTTGCCTGTAGCACTTAAAATTCAAACCCTGCCAGGATATGAAACCTGGAGCTAGTAATGACAGAAAAGAATATGTAGTAAATTCATCAACCTTGATTGGCTAGCATAAAGCAAAGAAAAATAAGTGTACCGCCAAACCAGAAATTAATTTGTTTCTTATAATTGTCTAAGCAATAGAAGGTTTTCATAGTAACATAAGAACATTCTATTTTTAACAATATGATATTTTTAAACCCAAGACTGTTACTTTTCTTCCTCAGAATGGTACTTCAAAATGCAAAAGATGAGAGGGACACCTTTCAGCATTAATAAACTGACGAATATTTATGAGAACTGAGAATTAGCTTGGCATCTCCTTTGAAGCACCAGACCCCTGAGATGAATACGGTTGGTACAAAGCATACCTATTACTGGTGTGACGGATGCTCCCAGAATTTGTGATGTGTCACTCCAAGGGCATGCAGGCACACAGGTATGCACCTACTCACTGTGGTTTAAGACACACTGGACAATAATCCTCATGGCAACAGGAGCCCAAAGTAGGACACCAAAGTCAGGACAGATTTCTAGGACAGGTGCCTGTGTCTGTGCAGGTATATTAGCTTTAGAAGTCACATATTGTTGTTTGATGGCTTTATAGTGCTCCAACAAAGGAAGCAAAATGAAACAAAACCTCACCTTTTTAGCAAGTGGGAGAGATAAAGAATGAGAATAAAGCATATAATTAAACCTGATTAAAAATGATTACATTTCCATTGCATTATCTATGATAATAAGAAAGAAAACAGAAAACAGAGGAGGTACTATGAATACCTCCTGTGATTAAGAAGAAAAATGGACTATCCTTGTCTGACTTCAATTTAGTATGAGAGATGAGCCGTTTGGCTTTTAGTATATTGGGCTCTTTTTCTGAACCACATAACAGAGTGTTGAGAACACCAAGAAGAAATCTAAATAACCTGCTCATAAGAAGCAGGAAAAAAAATGCCGATGACCTTTCAGTATTTGTTGGGAATGAACTGTAAGCAGCAGTTTGAAGATAAAAAGTAATTGGCATTGCACCTTCGTAATTATTTTTCTCGTTTCAGGCCTTTAATATAGTCCTGGCTCTTGCTGATGCACCTAAATGAGGTTTACAGAACCCAGAGCATGAATTTTCTGCTCATTAATAGAGAGGCGGCAGGACAAAGGCTGCAGGTATTATTTTCTTCTTTCACCTAGTTTAAATCACCACCCACCCATGATTCAGACTTCATGCATGCTGGTGGGCCAATGAAATACAAATCCTTTAATGCAGTCTCAGACAAATGTGGTGCTGGCAGAAAGAAGGTAGGCAAGATGACCCCTCTGAAACTTCTTGATTAACTAGTATGTAAAAAGCTGTAATCTCAACATCCATCAGAGCATGATAAACGATGCCACCAGAAGAAATCAAATGATGCAGTTTCCAAAGGAAAAAAAATAAACAAAGCAAATCACAAAACCAGGCAAGTCCTCCAAGCACTGTGTTTGCAGACCTGCACCATCTTTGTGTGGAAGATAAAAAAGATATCTTCGGTAAAAAAACAACTGTTGAAAAACAAACTATCCTATTTAGGACAGGAATGGTAATGGTGAACAGGTGAGCAGTGGGAGGACTTTTGCTTCTACTTACTTTGCAAAGACATTGGAGGTCCATAATCACCGTCTGCATTTCCAGTGTGCTGGTGGAGTCCTTAGAGTGACCAGCTGGCCTCCAAAGATGCTCCTGCTACTGGAGAAGGAGATACCTTTCTCTTCTGAAGCCTTCTAGAAGGTACTTATACTAGCTTGACATTGGAGAACACTGTGCGTCTGCTGCAACAGCAGTCTGATGGCTGTAAGATCTTCCTGCTTAGAAACACCCTTCAAGAGGAGCTTCTCTCTGTGGGTTACAGAGGGGACTCAGGACAATTAACCTTAACTGGGTGATTAAATTATCTCCATTACTTGAGCTGGGTGCCTAAAATTAGTCTGTGCAACTATAAGCCTCTCTCCTTCCTTTGTATAAGTAGTTATAGGTGCCATTGCAGCATGTACTCCATGCTGAAATTACTGTCAGCTTATTTGATTTGAGTGCCAGTGACAATGTACCTAGGGCAGCAGAGACCTGAGTACTGGCTGTTGAGAGTAACAGTGAAAACCATAATCTATACTCCAGTTTAAGACAGGAGTCAACTGCCCTGGTTTCACTCTACTTGTGCTGGAGCCAACTGGACTACAACTTGCTCAGCTGTGCTGGAATATGAGGCCCTCGTACCTTCAATTACAGTATAGATGGCCATCATTACCTTTCATGAATACTGTGGCTCAGTGATGGGCTGCAAGCAGATCTGAGTCTGCCCAGGAACAGCAAAAACCTGGTAGTGTTAGAAGTGTGGAGGAGAGTAGAATGGGGTTGTCAGCAGTGGCAACAGTAACAAGCAGGATGTCTCAGATAGCAAATGTGTGGGGATAACACCTAGGATGTGTTATCCAACTTTTCTCACCTTTATCAAACTTCTCCTGACCTTTCCAGTCCTTTCTGAGAAAGCAACAGATGAAGGCTTAGTGCCATTTACTCACTAGGGAGGTTGGAGCAGACCATATACTTCCTTGATGAAGTGCCCAGCTCTGGTCAGGGAAAGCAGGAAGAAAGTTGGATAGATGTCTCATGATATCAGTATTTATAAAATAAGTGCTTAAACCCAATTTTTGCTGATCCCTCCAAATACTTGGATGTGATATAAGAAGTGCCTGGAAAATAGTAATTCATTACTGTTGCAGCATACAAGAAGACTCTAGTAGAGGAAATACTAGAAAAAATAATACAGATGGGAGATTTAGAAGGAAAAAAAATGGATTCATATCATCTGCCTTTTCTGATGGGTAATGTAGGTTTGAATGCCTTTCGATTTTTTTCTTATTCTATCTGTTAGTGGAGAGGTAGGGGAAAGACGGCAAGAGTACCATATGCAGCAGGCAGCCTTCAAAAGTATCTTGCATTTTGAATAATTGCTGGTTTAGAAGATCCTAGAAAAAAGACTCTTAAGAGACTGCATGATCAACTGAATTCTTTTGTTGCACTTGTGACAAAATATGGTGTATGTACCATAAGGAAATAATATTGAATGTACTCTACTTGGTTGAATGCTTCAGGATATTCTCTTTCACAGAAAATGACTGGGAACAGCTAGCATCTCACTACATCTTGCCAAAAGCCTGAAGGGAGCTTCTGTAATGAACTCACTACCTTTAGCTTTCCTTAGCATTGAAATGTCAGTGCTGAAAGCGCTACTGTGAACAGCACATGTAGGAATAGCATCATCAGAGATGATGATGATGGCAGGCATTATTTGGAAGGAGATCATGTCATATGAAAAAATAAACCTAAACAAATAGCCAGTCTGATGATGCCTGAACATTCCTGTGCTCTGAAACTCAAACCTGTCATTGCCTAAGTCTGTTTCAGCTGAATGAAAACCAGTTCTGACTCTGAGCCAAAGCAGTTTTGCAGGCTAAGCTGATGCAACAGAGATTCATTCTTTTATCCACTTTCATTTTTTCCCCTTTTTCAGTGTGGAAAACTAGAGAAAAGGGAAAGCAAAAGATGACGGAGGACAAACATTGGGTTTTTGGCTTGATATCATTACTTCTGCGGCTACACGAATAGTGTGATCCATAGTTTTGAGAGGCTGGTAGAGGAAAGCTGGCCATATGGTTAGTTGCAAGGAGCTGGCTGATCATGGTCTGGTTTTGGGTCGCTGTTCCCAAGGGGTTGAGAATACAGGCAGTATGGTATTCATGCTGCACACACTGCAGAGCACCACATCTTTAAAGGCTCTATGGCCGAGGAGCAGTCTTCATCCTTAAACAGGAGATGCTAGTAGACATGTGAAGCAAGTGCTTTTCAGTGTGACCCAAGGAAGGAATAAGGATATGAGCTTTGGTAGCCCAGTAGGAGAAAGGGATGAAGGAAAAGTGAATACTCTTCTTCTACTTGAGTCCAAGAGATTAAATATTTATTCTAAAAATCTGAATCTAACTGGCCAAGGGCTTGTTTGGTTGCCTTCCTTGTACTGTCTTTTTAGACATTATTGCCAGGAAGAATAAAACTGAATTAAATAGATGTTTTTTCTTTACATTGTTGTCATCCCTGGAAGGAGAAAAATCTTGTATGATGGCAAAGACCATACATTTATTTTTCTTGTATTTAATGCCTACTGTAGTGGTACATCTTAAAAAGCATGCTGTTAAACTGTGCAGCCTGTAAAACAGACATCAGGAGTTATGTGCACAGTGTGAAATATCCCATGATTTAATTTGAATTTGCACCATTACTGAGACATTGTGTAATTATGTGCTGCATTACATTTCTAGCTGGAGACCAGAGATAAGAGGGTTGGTGTTTCAGAAATACCTGTAGACCAACCACAGTCTTTAAAAACAGATTAACAATTGGAAGTCTTCACTTCAGAGCCTTGAAAGGGGAGGCAGGGAAAGAGGGCTGAAGGAAAGATGTGTTCATCACCTTCTGAAAGCCAGCTTTTCTTATTTCAAGCTGAGCATCCTGATGTAACAGGCACTTTTGAGAGTTTAGGTCCACAGAGAAATATGGACTTCAGTCTGACTGCAGACCTTGCAACGATGCCTGAGCGAGGGGCAGAGTATGCCTGTACAGCTGTAAGAGTTGACATTAAAGCAGACACAGACCCTACTCCAGCTCAGGACATAGGGCACCTATGGAGGCTGCTATCCTTAGGCTACCGTTCAGCATTTCTGCAGGTGACACAGGAACAATCGGATCTAGCATTTTGGTCTCTTGTGCCCTCTTGCAAATCATGTCACAGAGTGACCCTTGCTTTCAGGCTGTTCTCATGATTTCCTATTTTCCCTCAGTAATACATTATAGCAAGTTTTTTTTTTTTTTTTTAGTAAATATTACAAGGACTATGTCATCTATCCTGTGTGGAAAAAAGAAAGGGTTAGATGCAAAGGAAAGACATTTAATAACTCTCATGACTCGGACAGCCTCTTCTATTATGGCATCATTTTGTTTGAACTGTGGGCCAGAGTGCAGCAAAAAGATGTCTGCTGCTTGACTGACAAACGGCTGGCATAAAAAAACATCCAGTGTGATATGAATGATCATTCCTTCTAAGGGCAATGTGGACTTTCTCTCTGACTCATTTTTATCTCTGAAGGTAAATGCCTACTCACCTGCAATATATTCTGCCTGCAAATTGGCAAATGCCATTGTAATGGTTCTCATTTTATCTTTTTCTATTAAGCCTGAGGAAAGAAGTTATAAGGAAGAGAGAGATATTTTTGTTTTCTCTTCAAAAACTCCTATATAAGCAAAACTTATCAAAGGGCACTGTTTATCATTTGATTTGGAAATAATTTTGCCTTTCAACGTTCCCTGCGTATGTCAAGAGGAATAGAGGCTTGCAGGAAAAGCAAATGAAATATCCTCTTGTTGCTATTTATTGATTTTGTACAGCTCAGCATGGAAGCTTCATATAACAAAACCAACAGCTTAAGAAAGATGCCCAAGTCATCAACAACCACTTTCAGTGGTATACAACCACTGAAACAAAAAAACCTGCACAAGGTTATTGCCTGTGAGAGGAATATGCACAAAAACCATCTCATACGCATGCATGTGCTTCTGTGGAAGGGGTGAGAAACCCCTGGGGAGCTAAAATTTGCCCCTGTGATATGACAGGCAGGTAGTCAACCTGCAGAGGCTTTGCCCATGCTTCTGCAGTGGCAGAAATTACAGGTATCCATCCCCAATTATGTGCAGTCCGTATTGCCTTCTGCAGTTGATAACATGGATCCCTCTGAGCTGTACCAGCCCCAGATACTCACCACACCATGTCAAGAGTGGTGAGTAACCTCTCTGGTCACAGTGTGCATGTCTGCACTGGCTGGCACCATGCTAAGCCTTAGCTGGTACGATTTCACTTTTTAACATTAAAATCAGAATGTGGCATAACCCCACAATTAGGCAAAGCAAAAGGAATTCAGTGCAGCAGTACATTGCTTTGCAAGCCGTATTCTTTAATGCTGCTTACCTACAGACAACATCAAATACATTTCCATTGCTTGTATCAACTACAAGTATCTTCTTGTGAGCTATTTTAAACACACAGTGAGATAAAACCCAAACCCATAGAGGTTGTAATTTAGTTTTGGTAGTTGGATGAAGGCACATTCAGACTTAAAAAGTTCACAAACCACACCATAAAACAAAAAAAGCCCTACCCCAAGCACAGAAAAGTGGCAATGGTATCATCATGCTGTTTTACTCAGCAGTAATATAGTTCTCTCATCAAGATAAACTACTCAGCTTTCAGCCGTGTAGTTTATCTGCTCAGGAACTGGATTACTGCGTCATAAAACAGTGCAATGGTGCAATTATCACTTCAGTATTAGGCAGGCGCTACAAGGTGCTCTCGTTCTGTGTTAGGTGGGACACATTATGGTGCCCATAAAGCTGATGTGGCTTCAAGTATTTGCTACAATGATAAATTAATGAATCATACTACCAGCTGTGTCTTGAACAGAGTGGAATAGCTTCTCCTTTTACTACAGGCACTGGAGGTATATAGGATTGTATGAAAGTGGTATGGATGTTGAACTGAAAGGGGAGGGTTGCGATGAAGATTTGTGAAGCTGAGACAGAGGCACATATTTGAGACTTCACTAATATGAGCTCTGCATTTCTAAATATTTTCACTGTTGTTTCGCTCACTCCTTCATTTGGGAATGATCACGTACTAACATTTGTGCAGCACCATGTGGGACTTTTTGGACAAAGTAAAGCTTACTAATATATTTCATTAGATGCTCACAGATCTGTGAGAAGAGTGTCTTACATCCTGAGATGCATCTGGGTTGGGAACAAACACCAACATGTTCCAGTTTCAATGCTGGGATTGCTTGTGGGGGAAAAGATGTGCTACTCCTGCAAATAAACTCTGTTATTCCCTGCAGACTGGGTGGATTCAGAGGAACAGGGATGTGCATGGAAACTGGTGCACAGCATACAGTCTTTTCAAAGCCTGGAAGGAATTGTGGTAGATACATTTTCTGTACATGTGTTGGCTAGTTGCTGCAGTGAAAAAAATACGAGTACTGAGGATAAAAGCGGATTTTTGTTGAAAAGTAACAACATCACATGCCAAAGGCGGAGGTACAATACATCTGAAGAAGGTAAATGGAAACCAGACCCAGGTAAGTTAGAAACCTCCCTATCAAGGATATCAGGATATATCAGGATATCAGGATACATATATGAACATACAGAAAGTGATTATTTGGGGTTCTCCTTCACATTTTCCTCCACACACTTTTGAAATGTTCTGGAAACAATTTTTTTCTTCCCTATAATAAAAATTCAGATTAAAATATTGTCATAATAATCCATTTTAAAAATTTCTTTAAGATTAGCTTCTAATTTCACACTATCTGAATGGGCTTTGAAATGCCATTTATCAAAAGCTGAAGTTTGTTTCAGGGTAAATAGAAAAAATTATATAAAGTGGGAATAATTTTAAGAATTTTGCTGATTAAAAAAAAAATTGAAAGTGATCAAAAACACCCTCAAGACTTTTAAGCAAACATAAAAGAGTCAATTTTTAATAGGTTAAAGCAAGAAAATTCAATATGCCTTGCGTTTTCAATATATTTAGCTTTTATATTTTAATAAATCAAAATTAGTCAGAGAGTGAAAGTCTGGGTCTTTTAGATGGACGAGTAACTGAACCATCTCTAGGACCTTATCTTCACAACCAAACTTAAAAATGAATGCTTGTCACCTTTATATGCTCACTTGACTTGAGACTACTCAAACACTGCCAATCTCTTAGCTACAATGTGCATAAAGATTTTAATGGCATTTATTGATCCTGGATAGATTACACCTGGAGATGTCACTACTTATAAGGAATCTGACAAGATACTGTAAATATGCAAAACACAGGTATATCTGACAGGGCTGGCTCAACGCTCCACAGAAATGTAAGCAAATACAGTTTTGCTGCCAAAAGGATAAAGAGGAGATGGAACCAGACTGAAAACAGGCTTTGCCTGCTAAACAGAAGGGAGAGAAGAGGACAAAGGGCTGCATCAAGGATGTTGAGGTACCCAAAAAGCCGGATCTGTTGTGCCAGCCACTGCCTGAGGTGTGCTGTGGAAACAGCAGCTGCCATTCTGGGAAAATTGTGCTCATCCCACACCTGCATGTGAGCCTCCATGGCCCCCCTGCTGTGGTGGAAACCCCAGTGCCACAGTCCCTGGTCTGCCCAGGAGGCGGCAGGGGAGGGGCAGTGCAACCTAACCTGGGGCTTTGGACTGTTCCCAGTGTGAAACACTGACAAAACACAGCATTTCCAGCAACAAACAGACTGGGATAGTGTTTTGAATGATGGGAGAATCCTGTATGGCTTTTGAGAACAAAGGTCAGTTTCAAAATTTCTTTTCAGTTTTCTTTTGTAGGACACAAGTAAGTGATCTCTCAAGCTGTCTTAATACCCTGTTACTCACAAGCTGAAACATACTCAGCCTTTAGACAGACCTCCCATTATTTTAAACACTGCTTAAGCCTCTCTTTTCTCCATAGTTCTTATGTACAAATCCTCTGAGAGGAAACATGCTGCTCAGGCATTTTAAAAAACGCAGTGATCTTGACCCTGTGACCTATGGGTGTGATTCATATCATATGTGAGTGTTTGCAGGACTGAGACCTAAGTTTTAAATCACCTAAAACCATTCCCTAAAATTGAACAATACAAAGCAATCATCGACTGCATTCTGCTATAAGTTTCCAACTGGACATCGGTTTCTGTCTGAGCATGGTGCCTCATTCTCAGGTGATCCAAAGGAACTGATGCAGAGGCAGGATGTGTGGTCAACATGCCTTCATGTTCCCCTGCTGAGTCCAAGGAGCATTGTAGAAATCACAAATTTCACTGGGAAATAAGCTGACAGGCAGTGTGGGAAACCTTGCAAAGCAAGAGGGACACGTTGCACTGTGGAAATCACTGTCTTCCACACCAGAAGTAGAGAAGCAGCATCGGTGGAATATTTTCTTGATTCTTTTTTATTTAAACTTTTTTTTTACTTCAGGAGCAGCTACTTACTGTTGAAACTGCTCCATGGTTCATTCTTTTAAAGTCATTTGAAAAACTGGTAGCCCTCTCTGCATCCATCATTATACACTAAGTTAAAGTTTCAACTATAAAATTACCTCCTTCACTAAGTAGTGGCTAGAAATATCAGACTCTTAAGGTCAATTTATCTCAGTTTTCCACTTGTCCGTCTACCTTTCTCATTCTTACTAACCCCACAACATCCTTATGGCATTCATTCTCTGTGGTTGCCCTTGCTGTGTGTATGCTTTCTCTGCCTCAGAAAACAGCAGCACGAGAAAACCCTACCACAAATTAAAAACTAACCATTTGAGATGAGCTAAATTTGGTAAATGCTGAATAAGTAGAAGTAGACAAGCCTTTATTTTTGCTGCCATGTATGTTTGATTGTTATAACAACCGATTAAAAGACTATATACATCAGAGAGCTGAAAATTACCTTTTTGATCCTTTCACCTGGGCATGAATCTTCACATGATTTCTTTCTCCATCTCTTTCTCCTTGCTGCTAGACCTACAGTTGAGGAACAGGTACTAACATCATAGCTCACCTCACTCCTGTATTCCGACCTTTGGGTAGACACTACCTATGCATGCAAATTGGGAATAGGACATTAATGAGCTGAAGGCATTTGCAGTAAAATCGATGCTTAGACACTAAAGGTAAGTCTGATGAGAATAATATTCTAATGTAGCTTTCCATGTATTTTAGGTCAATTCCTAATATTGCCGATGAGAAATCACTGTTTCAAATCGAAGGAGAGCCCATTTAGAAATTCAGTTGTTCTGTTTATCAGAACGGAGCCACAAAAAATGACTAGCTTTGCCAAGCAGTATTTATCATTAGAAACCAAAAGAAAAGAAAGGTTTGGATAAGAAATGGACTCTTTAATGTTCACACTCATTTATGTCTATGCCAAATGCTGTAAAGCTGAAACATTCTATGAAAACATGATAAGCCACACGGGATTTATTTATCATAAAAAAGCAACAATCAAGCAAACAAAACAACAGCAAAAAAAACCAAATCAAACCCAAACCCAAACCCCAAACAAACAAAAAAACAAACCAGTAAAGAAAAAGGAACAAGCAAAACCCCAAAGTGAGAGTTAAGCAAAGCATTTAAATATAATGGGCCAGATTCACAAGCTTGTTCTAGTTGCTGTAGGCTTTTCCAACAGAGCAAAGCAGCTGGGCACATAGTTGAAAACACTGACATCAGTGCAGTTGTGCTTTCTTCCACCCATTCCCAATCTGGACCAGAGACTGATGTCAAACCCTGGTGCTAGAAATTCTGTTCCCATCTGACGCTTTGCATTTCTGCTCCTTTTTCAGATTTCCAAGTGCAGCTTTGTTACAACCTAGCTGTACCTGCAGCTACCTTTAGCAAATCCAGCTCTAATTCACACAAGCCCACTTAATGGCTAGTAAAGTCTTGACCTAGATTTAAATCCTTTGGTGGCAGAAACAAACATTCATTTGTAAAGTGCCAAGCACAGTACAGATAATGGAAATGAAACTATCCTAATCTCATTCCACAGGCTAGAGATGAACAAAACCTGAATGACACCTTCCACATACAGTCTGCACAAGACCCTGCTATCATCCTGCGCAAAGTTGTATATTCTGCTCTTCCCTCTTTATTCTTCTAACTGAAAACCCTATGGCCTGCAGTTTGTTAAGCAAGATTTCAAATCACCTGTATTTCATACTATATTATGTTGCATGCAATGGGAGTTGTAAAAAACTCCTTTGCAATAGTTTTGAGTTGGTTGCAGATGTTACACACAAACCTTCCTCTCTCCTCTCGATATGATTTATTTACACAATATGTAATAAATCACTCAGCAACAAGTAGCTTTTTAATTAATAGAACAGCCTTAGAGTTTGCACTTCCATAATGAATTGTATGTTGTCTGGTTATTTTCAAATACGTCTCACCTAGTTAATTCAGTTTCTAATCTCACAAATATTGTTATCAAGGTATTATAATTGAGATTATGAAAGTCTGTTTCCAATCTATTCAGAGCAGTCAATTGTCTTTAAACTATTTCTGTGAGTAAACAGACATTGCTTTTAAGCAACAGGCAAAATCTCTTTCAAGAGGTGCCATTCTTTTCATTGCCTGCTTTGTGCAGAATCATGTTCTGTTTGGGCTTCAGGGAAAATAAGAGACAAAAGAGAGAGGTATAATTGTACCTATACTTCCTAACAAATTAAACCAAAGCGAAGCAAATAAGTGGCATTAGTTTCCAGTGTGTGAAGAAAACTACTATCATATTCATTTATTATAAGAACAGCAATGAAAATGTCTTCAAAGATATCATATGTTATTTGAACTAGACTCAAAGCTTGAAAAATAGAATCACTATATAATGTCACTTTATTACTGAGGAATGTGCACTGCAAAGAGATACGATATGCTGCATTAAATGACACTTATTAACTTAATTAGAACATAAATGCAAAAGCTTAACAAAATGGATAGCAGAGGAGATGTGAGTGAGAAGAAAAAGGGTAACCTTTATGTTTTCTTACAGAAATTTGGTGAAACTTTCATGGGCAGGGCAGTCCCCTGAACTCTGCAGCAGCTCTGTGTGGCTCATCTCCATCTCCAAGGGGAGGTATTTCATGAAGCCAGCATGCAAAAGACATATCTGTCTGGGCTACTATATTTATGTCTCAACCCCATTTCTCCATCAACAGGAAAAAATGCAAATGACTTAATTAGCATATTCCTGTGAATTAATGCCATTTATCAGAAAAGGCCCAAGTGATAATCATACTGCTTGAGAGTTAATTGAATGCAGAAATCTTGAGTACAAGCTCGATGTGAACCCTGTTCAACATTAAGCTGATCAGTTTGGTGTTGACTGCTGTAGACTCTTCCTTTCATGTCAAGGAAGTGGAAAGAACTCAGGAGGAGCAAGAGACCTGCACCACACCCCACTAGAGAAGGGGAATCCTTCAGCTAGAGTGGAACACATGGGCTTGAAGTCAGCCTTGCAGTCCCAATGCCCGTGCTTCTTGTTTCATGGTGAGTAGAAGCCTGGACACAGCATGGAGGCATCCAGAAAACTGCCAGGAGTAGGCAGATACCTTCACAGCCTTTTCCCTGACCGCATTTGACTGTAATGAAGGGCTTGCGTGGATAAGAGTGGCAGCCAAACCTGTGGAAGCCAGCACAAGGCCATCCCAGCCAAATCTTTTCATGTAGGTAGAGCAGAGGCTGTTTTCCTTTATATCCTTTCTCCTCCCTTCTCCTTAACCTTACAACCTTTCTCTGCTTTGAATCTGTGAAGCCAGACCTTTAGGGTGGCAATAGCAGAGTGCTGTTTTGTTTTCTATAGAGAACTGCTGGCTTGTCTACAGAATACATCTAGATAGACACAGTGCACTAAGTAAGGGCTTTTCAAGGGGCATGGATACTGCTTTAAAAAGAAAGAAAGAAGAGAAAAACAGGCTGGCTGTACCTGCGTGCTGGTCTGTGTTTATCTCCAAGTGGCTGATACCATTCTAAGAAAATGTATCTTCTGTAGCAAAAAAGTAAAAAACAGCATTTACTCTTTAACTCACTCACTGTCCCCTGCTGCCCAGTGCAAAAGGCATTAATAAGGACCCCAGGAGTTGGATGATAGCCTTCATGCTCGCTGATAGAAATGGGAACCTGGAAACCAGAGCCTGTGGATGCCACAGCATGCCAGTGCTTCCGTTCACCCTCATTTACTGAAATACCAGGCCTCACAGCTTTGTTCATTTGTAAGCTGTGTGCATGAAATAAGACATATTCTGAATAGAGGCAGGTGCAAGGACATATTTTGGCAGAAAAGATTCTTGGTCATGTTTTCTCTGGTGGAAAGTGAGAGAAATGTATCCAGAAACAGCAATCACCAATATGTTTTCTTCTCTGCTACCCACAGGCAATCTGGAATTCAGGGTTTCCTGGCTGTTCCTAGTTAACAGAGGTGTTTACAATGTTAATGACTGTCTGTGTGATTAAATAAGCATGGAGCCCAACAACTACTGCCTTAGATCAAGAGCAAAGTTCATTGGAAGGAGTTGGTTTACTTAGAGCTTCTGGACAGCGCCACTGTAGTCACTTACAGACAGCTCTGGTACATTTGGTGGGGTGTTCTAAGCTGAGAGTCCTCCAGTCAGAAGAGCAAACACCTTTGACTGCTACACCCCATGGCAGCTCATCTTTGTATTCCCAGGAAGAAAAGCCTATCTTGTAAATGAGGGGCTTCTGGAACAGTCCCAAAACAAGTCAGCACATCAGCCTTTTGAAAAACAGAAACATTTCTAGTCTTCAAACACCAGGTATGTATTCAAGGGCAGGTATTGTCCACTTCTAATGTGCTATGAAAAATCCCTCCGTCGTATAGCTGCAGAGCCTAGGGCTGATGAAAGAAAAAGTTCCCTGAAGCTGACTCTATGAAACAGCCAGATGCTCTTATGCTTTGTTGTCTCAACATTTGTGTGTGTAACAGACAGAGTATTTCCTCTCCTCAGTGTTGTGCAGCATTGCCAGAAAAATACATTGTGAGCTCTCCTCAAATTTGAATATAGCAAAAGAGTCTGGAGGAAGGGAGTGAACCAGTTTTCTACATTACTTCTTTAAGGTTTATTTTATGCAAATCTTGTCCCTTACTCTAGCCCTTGAAATACCATCACTGACGAGCAGCAAGGAACATTGACAATTTTCCTCCACCTGGAAATACAGCTTTCAAGCATCAAGTACGTGAAAGCAGAAGGACTACCAAGAAGACAGATTTAGTTTTTCCTCTCTTTCTTATGGTAAAACTTAGCTAGAGCAGACTATTCAGTCAAATCTAAAACTGTGCTCCCCGTTTAACAATTAGGCATGACATAGGCTGAAAATGGGATGGCTGGAACCACTCAGAGAAAGGTGTTCCCTGTCATTTATCTGTGTTAATAATGTCCCTTTATCTTGTCTTTGGCATTTGCTTTAAACACAAAGGATTGTGTTTGAATTGTAAGAATACAAAGCATAATTGTACTGAGATGCTTAATACAATTAATGACATCAGCTGTGGAGATATGGGTGCAGGGATGTACTTCCAATCTATTGGAATTTATCTCAATCTTTGCCCACAAAAGCATTTTAAAAACTGAAGAAACACCTTTTCACTCAAAGAAATGTTCATAAACACAATAAATGGAGGTAATTATGTTCTGTAGTCAGCTAAATTCTAAGTGATTTACTTATGATAGTCACTTGACTTCTCTCTGGATTTGCTCTGAATGACACATCTCTGACTTGAAATAATTTTTGTTCCAAGCTGTTATGAAACCATTTACACTAAATGATGGCAGTACTTAGGAGGGGAGCTAAGGCTGAGGTTCTACTGCAAATAATGTTCTCATTAAGCAAAATCTTAGCTTGTGGATATATATGTGGCAGGCTTTCTTTTTTCTTTATATATATATGTATGAAGAATAGGTCAGCATAGATATCACTGTGGAAAGCTTTCAGCTCCCCTAGAACGTCACTGGTGTGTCATTATTTGACCTCAAATCTACTGCTTCTGAAAGTACTTTTTTAAACCTCCTACCCACAAATGGCAGCAATGAATTGCTTGACAGACAATCACAGAGCCTGCAAACCACCTCTAACATCTAGTGCAGCTCTGGGACCTGCTGTGCATATGCCTGAATCTCTCGTATACGCTTCTTAGGACCCCACTGTTTTGCTCATGTTCTTCCAACCCTATCAATTTCTCAGCATCCCCACTCATGCAGAGAAAGCAATCCATTTGCATTCCTCGTCCTCCCAGCCTCTTCAGCATTTACCATTATTGCCCTACAGATACGAGATGTTTCCTACCTGGGCCAGTGCTCAGCTGCCCAGATCTTGTCACAGCAGCACCCTGGTGGGACATGCACTGCCTGCCTGCATGTGTTTGCCTGAACAATGGTCTCAGCACTTTACACAAGCTGAGTGACAGGTGATGCTGGGGAGCCTTTTAACACCTGAGGTGTGGTTTTAGACTAAAATAAAAATCGGAATCCTTCCCCAACTTCTTTGTGCATCCAGAGAGGGATGAGAGCTGCAGAAACATTTCAAGTAGAGAAATACTTGATTTATTGTCATTATGGCTTCCCTCTTTCTCCAAAATAAATTCACAAAGAAGAAAATGGGCGAACTGAATATTCATCAACCACCAACATTTGTAATTCTTCAAGAGCATCAATGCCTATTTACAGTGTTGAAATAGGACTCGCTTGTCCTATAGTATGCTAGTTTATCAGATGATACTCAAATGATAAGTATTTCCTTTCATTTCTAAATTAAAATAAAAGCCAGCCAACACTTGGGATGAAGCATGATGAAGCACAATGTAGCACTTAGGAAATTTGTTGTGACTCTCCCCTCCTTCAAGACTGTGATGTTTCTGGCATATTTAAAGTTGTTATTGGGATTGTCTTTAAAGATTGAAAGTCTATAAATTTTCATGAGAAGTGAGCTATGTTGCAGTTACAGCAAGAACTGTACGTGCACTGTATGTGTGTTAAAGGTATCTGGATGCACAAGCAAACTCTCTATGTAGAACATTTCTTCCCTTTACTCCCATCTTGTTCTCATCAGTTGACTGTTGAGGACTGTAATTAATAAAAATAAATGAGAAGGATACAAAAGGCAGAATTCAAGAGAAATTTAGCCAGAGTCCTTCTGAAGCTGGCACCAGCTGCTGAGGGTGGCTGCCTAGCTCTGCTCTTCTGAGATTGATGGCCACCCTCTGCTCTCTACTTTTCCAAGTAATGGTGAGCAGCTTGGCACAACTCCAGCTGGGCACAGCAAGAGAGTAAGAGTGCTCCTTAAAGCCTTTTTCTTGCTCCTTAGAAACAACACTAGGACTCAACATAAGCCCTCTCTTGCTGAAAAATCCCCAGTTAGCATGGGGGCTAAAGTAGGGTCTCTGAGTCAATGCTAAAATCTGCAACTGTGAGATGAACAACTGTCAGAAGGCACAAGAGAGTTTCCAGTCCCAGCAGTATCTGTCAGAAGCACTTACTTTATCTGTGGAGTGTATTTTAAGGTAAGATCCATGCATTATTTGTTTTAAGATAGGAGTTGTAATTCCTTGTTTCTTAGGGTCACTCAGCAGCTAGGCAGCATCCACTGTTTTCTTTCAACATTAAAGCACTGTTAGTATGGGGGAAGTGAGGTGATCAAACGCATGTTTAGTCTCCCTCCTCCCACGGATTCTAATATGTCATTCACATTTAGGATTCAAACTGTCCCACTGAAGTCAGTGCTGTTCTTTGCATGCTTAAAAATAGAGGAAGTCTATTGATTCAGATTAAGGCTACCTGGTTTTATATGAGCATGACTAAATTCTAACACTGCTCTCTATGTGTATTCACAATTCTTTTCTTCTAGACCTTGCCCTATCTCCTCATCACAGTAATATAATGTGAGCATTCTAAACCATGTCTACTACTGGCCTTGTGCTTCCTAAAAAAAAAACCAAACAAAAAAACCCCAAAAAACCCAAAACAAACAAAACCCCAACCTAAAACTCAGACCAAAGAATGCAAAGGAGTCTGACAGACAGCTACACTTGGATAGATGATTACTCTGAGTGGCCTTCTCTTCTGTGTTACTTTTGTAACATTGCAGGCCTTTACAAAGTTCAGCACAGAATCAAGCAGTGCTTTCAGTACAGTGAGGTTGGCAGCTGCAGGAAGGGCACAAAGTAGGGCTAAAATCTCACTGTGAGCTTCATCTTGCTTGGCCTAAGAGCTGAGTATATTTTCTATTTAGGTAGAATAGCTCTTGCTTGTGTAGAGCTCATTGCAGAACAAGGGCTTCAAAGAATTTCAAATGTTCACCTTTGCAAGTTAGTACCACACTTCTGATGATGGAATCTCCTGGGCTTTGCCTCAAAAATTCATCAGATCACAGCAAAGGAAAAAGCTATGCCACAGGAATGTAAACCCTGTTGAATTCCTAGATGTACAGATGGGACACCTGAGAGTTACCTGGGCTGGGCTCTGCCAGATGCACAGTCTCTTTTGGGAGATGATGGCTTTTCTTCCTTCTCCTGGAAATGCTGGCTTCAGTAAAGGTTGAATTGCAATGACATCACCTAGACCCTGAGGGTTCATCAACTCAGCCGCCTGAGCACAAGCCGGACCCAAACTCATATACCCAGTGGGAAAATGATAATTCGCTTTAAAGTGGAATACACCAAGTTTCTCAGAAATATAAATAATCAAGCCATCTAAGAACAAAACATTTTTTCCAGAAAGGACTTTTTCCTCTCCTTCAGTAAAAGTACATATGTTAGCAGGAGCTTGGTGGAAGACCACCATAGGCCATCAAAGGTTTTGTGTTTACTGTAGGACTAGTTTGGTCAGGTCTTGTTTTACTTTGAATCAACATCAAGACTTTTTATATTCTTTTGCCTATAAAGACCATTGTTTTCAGCTATTCCAAGATGCACATTTATTTCATTTTACATGGCTACTCAGATTTTAGGCCAATATAGAATTTTTAAGAACACAGTCAAAATGTATAAAAATGACATCAGATAAAGCATTCCTCCATACCTTGTCCACAGGCTCCAAACCCACCACATCTTCTTGTCTCATTATCTTTCCCTTGAAAGCACAAGAAGGCTGACAGCTTTTTCAGAGCTCTTAGATTAATAAAAGCCACCCAAACCATCCAAGTTAGATGTGCATATCTTACTGGAGTGGTGTCACTTAACTGGTTAATGTTTAGAAAGCTTTTTGATATCCTCAGATGAAAGGGACTGTACCAGTGCATGACATTACTGTTATTAGCTACAGATGGTGCAAAGTTGTCCTACAGCTACTGTGTATATATAATGAAATTCTGAAGACTAGCAAAGTTCCTGTAACATCACAAAAGGAGCGGAAATGGACCTCTACTTAGTCTAATTCTTTACAGGATGGGTTTTAAAGGGCCTTGAAAAACTGCAAGGACCAGCAGTTTCCCAGCAGATACAAAGAAATCTACATAATCCATTTTGCTTTGTTAGTTGCCTTAGTGTCAGACCATCAGCTAGTGGTTTGAAAACCTCTGTTCTGCCAAGTCTCCTCTTCCCATGCTCCAGCTACATTTTTTTTCCCCAAAACTCCTGTGAAAAAAACTCTGGTCTTTCTGTTTGCCATGCCATCTCCACACCAAACATCTCTATGTGGGATGACCCCCAAATCTTATCCCTTGCATGTCAGAGCAAGTGAAGTCTGTGCTTGGATTGGGATGGGGACACAGCCCCAGCACGGCACAAGGCAGTGTGGCGTCAGTATTCCTGCTGGCATAGGGATTTGGGGGGTGGTGTGCTGCCAAGCTTTTACTGTCAGCAAACCTCCTCTTTTACAGCCTGCACCTGACATGCCAGGCAGTCAGGCAATGAGTCCTGGAGCAGGCTGACAGGCTATATAAACATGTACTGTCCTGGAACATAGAAGAAGCCAGACTAAGAGGAGAATGAAAAGGAAGGAGCCAAGTTCTAAAGCTGGACCCTGACTGGAAATAGATTTCCACTGCTCCTTAAGGAGCATGATATATTAAGAAACACAGGCACCATCTGGTTTGCACAGCCCTTAGACAAGGAGAAATGACAGAATACTATCACTGGATAAGTTTTGTGGTCCAGAGATGCTTGAAATGATAATGAAGAAATAATGTTGAAGCTTTAATTGAGTTCACAATCTTTTATCCTGAGTTTGTGCATATTTCTTGCTACCATGAATGACACCTACATCACTTCTGCAGTTGACAAAATGCCAAAAGGCAATTCTGTCCAAATGTAAAGATGAAGTGATGACTACACATTGGATCAGCAGCCTGGAGCTTTAAGTGCCTCAGGGTTATTTTTATAAAACGAGTGGCACAGGTACTATTTAATGGCATTACACACACACAAAAAAGTAAAAAAAAAAAAAAAAAAAGTTATGCTCTCAATTTATACAGAAAGCTATTATTTTCGTTTCTCAGGCACTTAGGATACGTATGTTTCTAATATAAACCCCATATAAGAAACCGATCAGACTCATCTGGCCTGGAGAGTTCTGATGGCAGTGTGAGAGGCAGCTTGGTCTAGCGGACTGAAAGGCAACAATTCCTGAGGTTTAATCCTGGCTGACACAGAGCCACTGCATGGCCTTGAGCAAGCTCCTTAAAAAGACATGTCAGGTCAACTTAAGCCCATAATTAAAGTTTCACAAATATACGTATTTGTAAATACTTACATCAGTAAAAATGAATGTCACCTTTTTCACCTTTTTTTTTAATTTTAGTAGGGAAGGTTGACGGAAAGGAAGCAGTGTTTCCCATTAGAGGTCTTGGAGTTCTTGTTTTCTGCGCTGTTTGCAACCTCAATGCTCTGTTAGAGAGGGAGTATGAAAGTAAAACTGGTCAAAAATTGCTTCTACAAAGAAGAATGATCTGGCTGTAAGACAGCACAACTTTGATCTAGAGGGCTCCTGAGCAGTGGGTGCTTGTAAGTGTTAAAAACTCATTATCATTCAAGGAACACTAAGTATTAATTAAGTATATGCTAAGTAATAACTGCAGTTCAAGAACCAGGCTCTGCCCTTTGGTGGGTGCTTTCTATCACTCTTGCCAGCTGAATTAGAAGTAGACTGTAAGACCTGTGCAGCTACTTGTGCCATTAAACATAAGGGCAGGCGAGGTAGTGATTTAGAGCTGATAGAATTGTGTAACATGATTTATGCCCCATGTGATATTAGCTTGTTAATATTTATCAAGTCACTACAGCTTCCTATGATTCCAGTTTTCCCCAAACGGCTTGATCATAATGACCACTACTGTTAGACCAGAGAGCAATGAATTATAAATGGCCCTTATTTAGAGAAAGCTCAGATCTGTGAGACATCTCTATTTGTGCGGCAATATTACTGCAATGTTACTGCACTCCCTTAAGTAATGAGACTGCCTCAGATAACACTGTTTTGTTCAGTGGGTTTTGGGATGCTCTGGAGGGAAGTCTTCTTCTCTTACTGCAAAGGGCAGCTTCTTATTATTTTATATGACTCTGTGTAGCTCATGATCTTTCTAGAGAGACTTAGGAATTTGCAAGAAAGATTTGCCTGGGGAAAGAGCCCATGCCTATTGCCTTGCAGGAGTCAGGAACAGCTGTGGGGTGCCTGGTATCCATAGTTAATATGACAAGAGAAAATTAGCTGCCAGCCAGGGAGGCATTAAAGCACTTAATACCCCTCTGTGGCTTACAGTTACAGTGGGAAACAAAACTGTAGCTTAAGTTCCACCACTGGATAGAAACTGGATGCGAGACAGACATTGACAAGGAGGAATAATGGTCAAATTAAAGTGTGTTGAAAGTTGTCAGTGGCTGCCCCAAAGTCCCACAGTGAGGTAGGTTTGTTCATATTATCCATGAGAGATCTAAAAAGGAGTTGCAAGATGGTAAGAAACTGCAGATGCCACAGAGTTATACAGTATAATTAAGAATACAGTAGCTGTATGGCACTCCAGTGGAATGCAATAAAGCTGGGTGAATGGGGAGCACAACACATAAAAAGGAAGGTAACACAAATAATGAAAAAGCATTTGACCTACTTGTGTGCGTTGTTGACTTCCAAATGACTGGTGGTGATTTTGAAAACTGATCCAGACATTATGAAAAAAGAATGATAAACAGAAGCCCCACTGTTCTGCACGCAGTGGTGACCCCCTATGTCAAAAAAATTCCTGAGAAAAAGTACTTCAGAAGTGGGGACATGGATACCAAGGTCTTGAGAAAACTTTTGCAGGAGGAGAACAAGTTGGCATATTTAAAAAGGACAAAGGTGACAAACTAACACATGGTGACTAATGACTTAGAGAAATTAAATCAGGCAAGCCTTTTTTTCTTAGACAAAAGAACCTGACAACGAAACTGAAAATTGTATCTTTTAAGTGAAGAACTCACTGATGAAAAAAAATCATTGGGACAAAGAAGTGATTGGGACTTTTTTTAAGCTATACATTGTTCTATGGATAACAAGACCATTTTGGCCTTGTATTAACATCTCTAACAAGATACAAGCATATATCTTCACACCACAGGACATAACCTAACCACTAAAATGTCAAATTTTAGGAGAGAATTTCCCAATGAACAAGTTCTTCCTAAGTTGTCTATGACTTTGTTTCTTGAATTTTAACTTGGGATATAAACTGTTGTCCACTTTCCTGCTATATGGACACTGAAGATCGCTATATTGGGTCACAGCATGTCCTACTGGTTTGATACCTGAAAGCTGTGTTAAAAAAGCAAGCAGAACCAGACTGCAATGTACTACTTTAAAGCCACCAAATACCCAAAAGGCACATCTATTTACCAATTATCATCTCCCACTAAAAAGCTGTTGTTACATATCAATAGATTTCAACCCATTTCTTCAGAAAAAGAGATGGAAATGCTATTGTGAGACTTGTACTGTTTTAAGTGCAATGGGAGAGATAGGAGACAGGTGTTAGCACATTAAAAAAATATCCAACAAAACAGTAAAAAAATGTTGCTCTAGGCATAGTTTCATCTATCCAACTCAGCATAAATGCCCAAGTATGAAGGAGAAATGAACCAGAAGAATCAGCCTTGTGCTGCTGGGGGTCTCTTCACAGGGCTGTATTAGGTTGTCTCTTTTTTTTCCTAATTGATGTTTTCCTTGTCTACATTATGCTGGAGACTGTGACTGAACTTTATTCCTTAACAGCAGCCTATGGCAACCAACAAAGTCCTCTGGGAAAACAGCCTGCCCAGAGTACTAAGCAGAATCTAGGAGAAAAACTGAATGAGAAAAAAGCTTCTAAAGAAGAGCAAATTATTCACTGTACAGTTTTCTTTGAATTTAGCCCTTTCTCCTTGCTGTGGGTAGCCCACAGGAAGATGATGTGATATGTATGAACAGATCTGCCATTCAAATATTGCCCTACATATGCTTAGTGAGAACACAATTTAGCCAGGCAGTTTTTCATCAGATAATATACCTGAACATTTAGGGTTCATTATTGAAGTGCCTCTGTCAGTCATTAAAACCATGTAATGGCTTTTTCACTCTTTGACTGGCTTGTCTGCACAATCGAGACAAGAAGGACTCCTGGCAAGACAACAGACAACTGTGAAACAGATCTGGGGCTTTCATTCTCTTCAGAATGAGGGGTCTGAGGAGGATAAAAAGGACACAAGTTGAGAAAGCATGGAAAACCAAATACCAGGCATGAGTTTGATATTGTGTCTTGCTCCCTTATACAAGAGAATCCCACCCAGCTGGAGTTCTGCCATACAGCATTAAATGCCTCTCCGTAACTTACATGCTTTTGGGATAGCGCCTACTCACTATTCCTAGATACTCTGATGAGAGCCCATTTGTTTCATGTTTTTGACATCTGAAGTATCATTCAGATTGGAGGGTTTGTCCATCAAAAGCAGCACGGGCAGTCACATACAGGTGCTGATTGTGTTCCAAACTGGCAGAGTGAAAGCCAGTGGAGGTCTGGAAACTATTTAACTTAAGGTCAGAGTGGACACAAGTAACAACTGCCTGCACTGAACCACATCCTCATGGGTGGCATGAAGGAACCAGTTCACATCTCTAATTTATTGTCTGGGCAAAACCATTCAGGCACTCCTGTGTCTGAAACAACCAGAAACAGCATTCTTTAGAAAAAGAAAAAGGGAGGACTCCGACGAATCCTTTGCCTTTTTCTGACACTATCAGTTCACAAGTATGGTCATTCTGCATTTTATCCTTTCCTACTTTTGCTCATGGTCTTGGTGATGGAATGGGTTAGCAATGTGACAGTCTTCCCAATCTTTGATTGCTCTTAACTTTTATGTCAGAAATCCTTTATTATGCAAGGGTTTAAAACCTCTCATTCAAGATCTTGTTTTCTGTCTTGTATCTCCCGTAAGGTGCCATTTGGTCATGTAACTTACAGATGTTCCAGTAAGCAGCTGTGTCTTTTGTCCTAGTTTTGTCTTAACTCTTCCATTGAACAAAAAGCTCTAAATGGAGTTTGAGTACAAACACTGGACACTCATCTCACTGAATTCACACCATTGTACAATGTGAAAGCAGGTTATCTGTTATTGTTAAAGATCAGACAGCCCATTATCTTGGTCTTTGCCACCAGAATCTCAAAAAGGAACTGTCTTTCACGTACACTCTTCTCTCTCCCATGAGGCAAGTTAAGTCTGTACAGCTATCTCCAGCACAAAGCAGCTTAAGACACCCATCATTTGCTTTGTTGTTTAAAGTACGACTTAGTGTGACTTAGGACTGAAAAGCAGAACAAATTTTAAAATCAAACCCAAAGTGTGTCACTTTGTGCAGTGTACGTTTCAGAATTGCTTTCATATCTGTGGAACTTCTCCCTCCACCCTAGCAAACACAGATGAATCATTTTGGTCTCAATCTGATTTTCAGTTCTGGGTGTTCACATATTAGGTATTGATTTTGACCCCATCCTTACTTCCCACAGTAGTATTTACAGTTTGACATCTCTTGCTATTTCAATTTTTCAGTCCTCCTGTCCTTGGTCTCGTGCCTATCCCCACGTGAAAGTGGTACATTTGTGTGCATGGGAAGAATGCCAGCTGAAGCATTTGTGGTGAAACCTAAGAATTGTGTTGAAATACTATTGCAAATTCCCCAAGCAAAGCAGTTAGAAATGCAACAAAAACTGGGCCTGAACCAGCTTCTGTCGGAATCAAAATAAAAAGTCTTAAAGGAGGATGGGAGAAGGAAACGGTCCAGTGCAAACAAATCACATATTAAAATACTGTAGTTTCTATAAGTTCATTTACCTTGCATTAAGATTGAACCACCATCACACCAAATTGAAAATTGTAACTTTCACCTAAGAGTTTTATATTTAAGTTTGTGACATTTATTACACCTATTCGTAACTAAAAGACATTGACGTTTCTTGAGGGAACAAGCACTAAGGTAATGAACTGAGTAGTTGTTGAGTGATCATTTACATTTTGCACACAGGATTGTGAATTTAACCCCCAGGTGGTGTTCTCTCAGTGAAAAAATGTTATGTGTTAGCTGTAGCTAAATGCATCTATGTTCATTTGGCTGAACACTGGTAATTTTATATTACCTATTTATGGTGTTATTTTTAATTTCCAGCAGTTTTGTGGTTGCACAGTCCCCTTCATCATAGCGAATAGCTCACTAAAACCACCAAGAGCCAAGAAATGACTGTCAGCTATTTTTTACTTCCGTAACTAACAGCAGGGTTCTTTTTATTTTTCAGATAAAGTTAATGGATGAAGCTTTTCCACTGCCACATTTATAAACAATTTTGTTTAGGGGCTGCTAAAGAATACTTGCAAAACATCATTTAGGGAGTGAAAGTATAGTATGTATGCAATATAGTGTTTATATCTGCAGAATGACAGATGTGTTGTTTAAGGAGATGTTGCTTTTCTGTCAAAAATTAAGCACTTGGTTATTCTCTACAGTTATTCACTCACTTGGTGGTAGTTTTTACTTAAGTACCTACCTCCTGTCTGACCTCTGTATACAGAGTTGTAGACTTGGGAACCAGCAGAGATGTCTGGTATCATTTGTTGGGAAGTAATAGCAACCCCTGGCTCACTCTACTGACAGGAAAACCAAATATCATATAATGCAGGGGGTTTATGTCTAAATAATCGACCCACTTTCCTTTGGTTATTCTTTTCCTATTGAATCATTCTGTCAGTTTTGTTTTATGTCTTGTTCATTCAGTTTTACAATCACATGCATGCATCTATCCACCTCTATTAACACCTATTTTCTAAACACATATAATTAACGGTAGAGGAGTAATAAATGTCCATTGGGCTTTTACAAATTATCTGTAAAGTTGCACCTGCCAAAGTCTGTCTCATTATACCCAAGAAAGTGTCAGTCCAATGTAAATAAAGAGCAGTTTTATTGCCCTTATTGTTGATTAAACTTCTAGTAGTTAGGGTGGATTGGATGTTTGTGAAAAGGCTGTTATTTAAATAGAAAACGGTTTCACCTCTGGTAAACTGCACCTCTTCCAAAATACCTAAATCCTCAGTTAACCACATCACAAGCTGTAAAGAGAAAGAGATGAGGATAGAAGAGCAAATAAAGTAGAACAAATGGTGGGAGATTGGAGTCACTGCGCTATCTTTTAAAAAGTAGCAAAGAGTGGCAAGGCTGAGGGCAAAATATGGTTGGATCATCCAAGCATGTGTCTCTGCCAGGCTGCTGTGGTACAGCTTGTTTTCTTTTGCTTTTAATAGTTGATTCAAAGGGCAACCACATGAAAACAGAACTTTCTTCTGAGGCATAATCTCCTTTTACTAAGAAGGCAAATCAAACCCTTGAGTATTGAATCATTTAGCAAAACATGATTTCCATGGCTGTTTTGAGGACAGTACAACAGTTTGGCCATTTGAAATCAGATCAACTTGTAGTTTAGTTTGCAAGCTGTCAGTCCAGATCCATATTCTCTTAAGAACAATAAAAAACATGTTCAGTTTGTCTGGCTTTTACTTTTTATTTTTGTTGTGTCATAAAGACTCAATTTGGATTAGGTTTTGGATGTTTTCTTTCCCCTTAAGCACTTCTACAGAAAAAAAACGGTTTAGATTTAACAACAACAACATGTTAATATATGCAGTTTGCCTGCTGTCCATACAACAGCTTTAGCACATAGCTGCAAAGGTTCTCTAAGACACAACCCTAAAAATCAGAAATTATAGCACCCAAGATCCTCATCTGGTGTAAATTAGCACCCAAAGAATATACTGATTCATACGAATTTTCTCTTCCTCACCCTGCGTGTTAGACTCAAAAAGATAATTTCAAAATAAAGGATGTGAAATGCTGCTCTTTCTTCATTTATCTGTTAGTTATTTAAGTATTAAGTCTGCAAAGAAATATACTGAAAAGTGGCAATGATCTGTAATATATGAGAGTATTGGAGCAGATAGTAGATCCCGTGAAAGTCTAATGATCTCTAATACTAGAGGTTATAACTTCTCGATGTTAGTACATAACAATTTTCCTGATGTAAGACACCAAGGGTAAGGCATGAGGTAACACAATTATTGGTGGCCTAGAGAGGATAAAAGAAATGGCAGGGAAAACAAAAGTTCATAATGGAGGAAATATTCACCATAGTGAGCTTTGTTGAAGGTACATTGTGGAAATAACAAATGCAGATGGAACCTTCGTGCAGCGTTTATACTTTTTAGGAAGGAGAAGTCTGAAGAAAGTAAAAGCAGAAATTATGTGTTTTTCTAGGGAGCTCTTCTGTGCTCAGAATAAACCAACCGGGAAACGGGATTTCACTGTAAACAGCTGTTCTCAGTGTCTTCATTTCAATCACTCACCTATTGGGAATACAATACATTTATATGCCAGCTGCAAAAAATCAGCTGGTATTATAGTGTGTTTCAGCGTATTTACAAAATGGAAACTAGCACTGCAAAATAGACGCTTTATGGTCCCTGCAGCAACCCAAACACCAGAACACGTGTACCAGAGAAGAACAGGATCTTACAGTGAAAACTAGTATCAGGAAAGTGAAGAAGAGGTTTGTGGCAATCAGCAAACTGACATTTCTCAATAATGGGGAGGCTTGCCTTTTACTCCAAAACCCAACTAAAGTTGCGTGAGGATAAGAAAAAAATCCCACGGTTCCATCTCTCCCCTCTCCATCCCTGTCATTTTTACTTGCTAAAAGGAAGTTTGTAGAAAGTTAAAAAGTTCTTTTAAAAATATGACTCTTAAACATCCACAAAACATCTAGCCCCAAGTATGTACAAGCATGCTGACTGTGTACTTGTCTGTTTTAATGCTGTAGAAGATCAAATTTTCTAGGAAAAAGCAAACAACTTTAGCAGCAGGTGGCTGAAACATAGCCTTCAGAAAGCTGTTAAGAACCATTTCTGTCTGGGAAATAAAACATGGTTGCAAGCTATGTTATTTGCACTTATTGATTCAGTGAAAGGAGTCACCTTATGTTTAATTCAAATTGTAGTCCTAGCTTGGACAGGCTTAGAGCAATTGAGTTTTACAAATCCATTTGTTTAAGTGATTCTCATGGCGGTTGCTCACACTGTTCCCTATGCTGTTTGTAGATTAGTTCTATTCTCACTGACAGAGACAAGAGCTGAAACAGAGCAGGGTATGAGAGACGGGGGAAGAGAGAGAGAAAGGTGCTGGTATCCATAGGAGGGGCCACATACTG